>SKCR01027264.1:0-50660 GCA_019454045.1 Zanthoxylum bungeanum | reverse complement strand
TAATACCTAGTGCCTAAAACCAACTGGTTTGGGAGTCACTGGCCCAACACTCGTTACATGGATCAAAAATGATGAAAAATTATATATATGTATATTTATCTGAAGTCAGAGTAATTAAGTCCGTATGGGTGTCTTAACACCTGATGCCCTAAAGCCAACTGGTTTGGGAGTCACCGACCTACAAGCTCGCTACATAGATGGAAGATATTGTATATAAATAAAAAATAGAAAAAAAAAATCAAAGAAAAAAATCAGAAAAATCAGAAAATTATTCCATTGCTACAAAAAGATTTGAAATCTGATAGAACTTTAGGACAAAAATATTACTTTCTTATCAACTGCATTTATGACTGTTGTGGGGAAAAAATGAGTTGTTTAATATTATGGTTTGCTGTGATATGAAGAATGGTAAAAATAATCGGAGAATTTACTTATTCGGTAATTAGAATGAAACAAAACAATTAGTAACTGGAGTAGAAGTTTCATCTGGTTAGTCACTATTTCTTTATTCTCTTTTCGCTTGTCTTTTTGCTTTGTGTGCATTAGTTTCACTACCTTTTACTTTATAAAATGTTTGTGGGTATCATTGCTGTAAACCCTCACGAGACTACAACTCGTCCACTAGGGACACCTATGGGGTTTAAAGGCTTTTGCATTGCTAAATGCAACCGTGATCCTACGAAAGTGGCTTAGTTAAATGTTATTTTTATGTTATTTTATTTTATATTTTGCTCGAGGACAGCAAAATGTTAGGTTTGGGGGTGTGATGAGTGATATTTCTATCACTATTTCCCACTCATTTAAACTAATATTTTATATAGTTTCTTGAGTTTTGTGAACGTTTTGATGTATTTTGTGTTATTTTGCAGATAATAAAGTGTTGAAAGCATTGGAGACATTTGGGGGCAAAATGGACAAAATTGGACAAAAAGGGCAAAATCGTCATTTCAGCGTCACGACGCTGAAGCCTTGCGCGTCGCGACTCCCAGCATGCGCCGAATCTGCTAAAATGCGCCGGGTCCACAAATCAGAATCAGAGAAAAGTTTGACTTTGCTAACATGCGCCGTGCCACGTGTCACCATCACAACGGAGATGCTAAAATACGCCATGCCACGTGTCAAAATCTTATTGCTCGGACGGCCACCGCCCCACGTGTCATCCTACGTGTCGCCACATCATCTTCCACATCATCCGCCACGTCAGCAAGTCAACCGAGTCAACATGCCACGTCATCATCAGCCAATCACAGCGCGACATGTGGCGAAATCTTATTCGTCTGACGGCCGCCGCCCTACGTGTCGCCACGTCGCCTTCCACATCATCAGCATGACGCAAGCAATGACGTCATGAACAGTTTACACGTCATCGTGACGCAAAGCAATGACGTCATGAACAGTTGACACGTCAGCGTGACGCAGCAATGACGTCATGAACAGTGCACGTCATCGGATAAGATTCTGAGCCGACCAACCAGCGCATGACACGTGTCTAACTGTACCTAGCGTCGCGACGCTAGTGCAATTTGGGCGTCGCGACGCTGGACCCTTACTCGAGCCTATAAATAGAGATCGAATTTTCAGATTCAACACACCTTTCTCTCTCTTTTCTTAGTTCTAAATTGAGAGCTTCTCTCTCTAGAATATTTTAGTTTAGTTTTGTAAATATTTTTAATTACTTTTTAATAGTAATAGTAATTTTACTTTCTTACTTCTTACAATTTTTACTATTACTATGTGTAGGTAACTTTCACCGCTAAGGTAAAAAGGTAATTCTTTTACTGTTGCTATTTAGATTAATCTCCCTAAATATAATATGTAAACTATTTATAACCGGACTTAATTAGGATACCGCCAGATTGGTCGTTTGGTTATTAAATTATTCCGCCTTTATGGCTGGTTTATTTTTTGTTCCGCCTTTATAGCTGGTATATTTCTGTTCCGCCTTTATGGCTGGTTTAATAACAAATATACAGTCTTTATGGCTGGTTGATAAAATTATCACATATATATTAATATTTTATGGGAGATTTCTAATTAGTAATTTAGTAGAAGTTAATTCATTTTTCCTTAGCATTTTATTTATTTTTCTGCATTTACTTTTTAGTAATTTTTATCTTTGTTTTACTAGTCTAACTATGTGTTGTAACTAAGTTAGTATTCTAGGGTGATGATTTCTAATATCACCGTATTAATAAAGGGTTAGATTATAGTTGGGGTAATTAAAAGAGTTATTTGTTGAGTCATAATCTTAATGCTTTTTATTAACCGAACACTAATAAAATTGATTAGGTAAACTTAAAATGAACTAGACATAGGGATTTTAAGTTTAAAACCTTAGTCTCAACAACCCACGATCTTCCTTAAGGATAGATAAACTTTATAGATTTCCTTCAGGATAGGAATATACCTGTTGGGCGGGGGTAGTCATATTAGAACTCAATCTTACTGAATCTAGGTAATTTTAATTGACATAGACATATGGTTCAATTGGATTATCCTAGGTATTTGTAATGATCATTCGGAATAGGCTTTTACATAATTTAGTGTTCCAGATTAATAATTCAATAATTTACCCAACTATGATTTAACTACTTCATCTTTTAATTGATATTAGAAAGATTCACAACTCTAGATCTTAAGTCTTTTTATTTCCTTAGTATTTTCTTTGTCTTTTTATTTATTTATTTATTTAGCAACTCTACAAATCAAATCATTTCAAGCAATCAATTCCATTCTCCCTATATTAGATATCTGTAAATAAATAGTATCAACAATTAATAAACAACAGTAGGCATTAGTCCTCGTGGATCGATATTTTTATACTACTTGAACGATACGTGCGCTTGCGTTATACGTGTGTGTTTACGCCGGTCAGTTACTTCCATATGTGTCTAGCTTATGTAGAAATTTACAGATTAGCCAACACAGGTCTAAAACTTATTTTATAACCAAAGATTATAACCTGTTCAGATTTCACTGCTACTAAGAGCTTACTGCCAACATATTTGCTCACTATCCTATATAACCCAATTGGTTAAGCCATTATTAACTTATATTTTAACACTACAATTGCACAATATCATGTTTAAAACACAGCAAACCTAACCCCCTAACTGCCAAATTCAACTCCAAATTAAACCACTATTTCATTCATTCCATGCTTAAATTAACATAACTCTTCTCAAGATGCATGCTAACAACTTATCCCAAGCCAATTAAGATAATCCAACTCTAGGGTTTACAGATGCGAATTGGGGTTTTAATTCTTTTGGTCAAAACTGAAAATTGAGAAGATAGAAAGAGAGAAGAAGTTTACAACCAAGCTTGGAAATGTACTAGAATGGATCAAAATCTTTGAAAAATGAAGGAAGATGAAAAATTTGGCATGAGAAAGCCTCCCCTTTCACCCTCCACGTTTTTCACTTTGTAAGATGAGGGAATATTGCCCTTTTTATAGGCAAAGGGGTTGATTTTTTTTTTTTTTTTTTTTTTTTTTTTTAATGAAATGGGTGGCTATAAATGAGCCCATTACCTCAAGTCTAGGCATATTCCGAATTATACTGTAGCAACCACTAATCTCCATTTTTGACATGCATCTGATTTGAATTTGGAAAACCACTCAACGTATAATTATAGGTCTCGGTCATAGCTTTTCGACTATATAAAGTTCATAAAAATGAAAGATCGTATGAAAATGTTACGGCCCAAATACCATGGGTGTTTGATTTTAATCTTTAACGATTCCGTATAGGAATTGTGAGAATTTTCGAATGTCCAAGAATTCATTTCATGAGTGTATACGTGTTCGTATATAATTTATATCATGTATCATGTGTCTCGTAATGGTTTTTAGGATTACCGGGATGTTACAAATTCTCCCCCCTTAACTAGGATTCGTCCTCGATCCCCTTCTAAGTCTCACTTTTCGTGTCCTCCTTGATTCTAGTATCCCAATGTCTCTAATACCCTTATTTTCCTTATCTAGTCCTCTGCTTTCCTATTCAACAGCTCATATTATAATTCCCAGGGATCTATTTTCTTAGTCTATTATATTCAACCTTTGCATGGACACATGTTCTGAATCTGTCCCCCTTTGGTCCTTGGAAGTCCCTTTATCAACAAAACATACTAACTAATAGGTAACGTCGTGTACACTCGGTTGAATGAGAAGGTTTCTCCACTACTCTTGAATTTTTGTGCAACTTCGGTACCTAAAGAATTACTATTTTGTCTAAAGCATGTGTTACTTAAAATGCATTACTCCCAATAATATCGTAAAATAGTGTCTTACTACACCTACCATTCTTACTTATATTTTCTTGTTTTCTCATTTCTGGTACTTCAGAATCTTGGGTATACTAACATCCTTCATGGTTAGACCTTTTTCACACATCCTTATTATAATATAACTCTTTTATATTCAATTCCTTCGTAACTAATGCCTTCACGTCTTAAAAAATAATTATGTTTTCTATAATTAGGTTTCTTCACACGTTACCACCATAGCTCCGGGGTAAATATACACAAAGATAATCTTTGTTTGCTAGTAAACAATCATACTTAATACATTTCTAGTTCCACATGTTCACCTGATCTTGGCATTCAGTTCTTAACTTAACTGTTTAGCCGTCTATTACTTCTTCACTAACCTCTAACTACTTACAGGCTCCGTCCTCTAAGTTCTTGTAACTCATAGTCAATTTCTTCATGTACTTCTAGCTTCTACTAACGCCGTCGACGTTGGCGACTCATTTTTAATTAGTGTTTAACTCTTTCGTATCTTTAAAGTCATTGCTACTATAAATCTCGTTAACTATCTTTTATACTGGTTTGTTCTTTTTAGCTTGAATGCACTAAAAATATCATACTTTCAGTTATCCCCATATTCATATTCCTTCAGGTGTTATCTTCATCTCAACAATATCCGTATACCTAATTTCTTTGACCGTCTCTACGTTATACCACAATAATTATGTTCCAGGTCGCACTTTGCTTGTCTCTTAGCTAGGTATATTACATAGGAATTCATGGTCATACTCGCTACCTTCCTTTTGTTTCCTCCTTATTTTGAAGCTGAGAAGGCTTGCTATTTCGTAGTACTATTGAACTTAACCATCGAAAGTTTATTCTGGTACTTATGTACCTCAGTCATAGTTTATCTAGTATCTTTCTCTATTGTCATCTTACCTCGACAGTTTCACCTCCAATCATTTTATTTGCTATACTTTACCTTCTTTTCCTGCTCTATATTATACCTGGAAACTTCTGTGGTTTTATGTCTCTATCTCTTATCCGAAGGATATTATGTTTTACATGTTCCTAGTCATGTCTAATGTGGTTCTATTGTATTGCGTTATTCATTGATTAATTTTTCTCTCTTCATTGATTCATCTAGACAGCTTCTCTTCCAAATCTTTTCTTAGAGCTATTATCCTCTTCTATTCTTCTTTTGTACTAGATCTTAAGGTTTTAATATATCGGTCTCCTTCCATTACATATTCACTTATTTTCTGAAAGTATCTTGAGGCGAACAACAAGATCCTTCTTTGCTGCTGTTGTGTATCAAGAGTTGGGATGATGGGGATTGGTCCCTAAAAATCCTTTCAATTGTAGTAGTCTCGATACCTATGCGTGCTGCAGTCGCACACGCTGCTCACCTTTGATATTAAAACTTCCATTTTCACTAAGGTTCTACGGCTAGGAACTATCTGATCTTCCTCTTTCAATTTTTTTTTACCCGGGATTCAATCTGATTATCAATCATACTTTCTTTTATTGAAAATCTCCTTGATTTTTTTTTTGCTCTCTAAAAGCCCTACTAAGTCAATATATACACATATCAACATGGATGAAACCATCACTATAAACATCCTAAGCTATAATAACACATCTTACCACCACCCAATCACATACATTTATAAATCCATCACCTCTATAGTTGTAGAAGGTTTATTAATTTATGACCCACACAAACATTTCCACATTCCCAATATCTATCATCTCCAAGCAACTCCACAATATTAACAATAATATATTATTATAAATCCATACTCAAAAACCCACGGTATTCAATTGCCCTAACAATATCACTCACCATCTCATACACAATCAATCACTACTTATCTTGTACTATCTCAATCCTTGGGGATCTATATGTTCCTCATTTAATATTTTATGTCAGAGTCATCTCCGATGATGTTTAGAATCTTCTTTTGAAAACATGGGACATAACTCAAAAGTATTCTATATGCCGTTATTCGTTGTGAAGCATGATAAAGTATTCATAGTGGTTATAATTCAAGCGATCTTAGAAAGCCTTGGTTATATTGTTCATCTTATTCACAGAGACTGTAAGCATTCCTCTATGTTTAGGATATTGATAATAGTTTGTGTTGTTCCTAGCTAACCCTAAAGCGTTATTTCCAGAGTATCACGGTCTCCATACTAATTGGTACCACCCAGACCCATATTCAATTTTGAAAGGAAATCATCATCCTTTACACATTTTAAACCACCAGTCCTTAATTTTGACGACGGTTATTCGTTCTTGATGGTATCTGTATCATATTCCGCATACCAAAACATCTCATCATTATTATTCCAGATAACACTAGGGTATTTTTAATGAGATATGTCGAAGTATATATATAAAAGTTCTATCATGTTTGCGTCTTCATCCAGCTTAAGTCCTAATAAGATCGTTCTATATGGAAAAATTACTTTAAACAACATGCTTAAAATCGAGCTTATACAGGTCCTGATCTCTTCTACAAGGAACAAGCTTAATAACTCATTCTGTAGATCTGAATGTCTTAGTGAGATTCGTTATTGATCCATACGCAAAGGGGTGCTAACGCTTACTGGGTTATAATAGATTGGAGGGCTTTTGCGAGAGGGGTGATAAATGTAGTTTGTGGTTAGAGTTCTCTCTCGATTCTAGTCTCAAACTATCAGATTCTATCTTTCATGTTTAAGGTAAACGTATAAGGGTGGGTGGAATCATAAAATCTCATGGGTTTTGTTATATTAATCATACACCATTACTTTTTCATTTTACTAATGTGGGTCGCCAAAAAAAAGGCATTGTGAAAATCTAGTAATATACTGACCTTGCGGTTCAACTTCATCGATCATTGCCCATGTTTTCTTATCGACTATTATCTTGGAAAACAACGCTATACATCTCTATAACCTAGGCTCGTACTTATCTAAAACTTCATATTACTAGTTATGCCCTTAACATACAATTTACATATCATATTCTGCCATTTTGGGAAACATTCTTATGAAAATCGATGATGTACATACTTTTCGATAGTCCTTAATAACCATTACTTACTTTAAAGAGTTATAAAGGCTTATCTGCTGGGTTTGTCTATCTTGATTCTTCCAGTCAAGATCATGCTTTAAATGAAATAGGAAATTCTATCGATCTAAAGCCCATTTATTGGATAGCATGGATAGAGTAATATTTGAAGTAGAAGATTGGCCTATGGGGTACCATTTGACGACTCTTGCCAAGGAGGGATAAACAAAGAGAAATGAAACTTGCGAGTTTCTTATATTGTAACTCATAGATTTCTATTGTCCTCATCAACTAATACTCAATGTAAGATAATACCAAAACTATTGGATTAACTCATCCCCTCGATAAAAATTATAATCATTTAGAAAATTCTCGCTTCAAGAGTGAATAACCTTCGCTGTTAATAACCATAACAATGCACTTTTAATTCCTCCTTATGGGGGGTCTTAGGGTTTATGAAGAGGTTAAGATGTAAAAGATACACTTCATTTGTTAAGAATATAAAGATTATCGTTCAAAGATAGATGTGTATTGCCCGGTGAGCTTGAAAAGAATGCTACAATGAGGATGGAGAGCACTACATGTTGCTTTAGATTTAGTAATAGATTTTAGTTCTCCTACTAATGTGTCGGTTTCTCTATGTTACGGCATATGGTCGATACTTACACCACACATTTCCTACTTGCTAAGGTGGATCTTAGGCTTACTCGATGATCGAGGATACTATAGAGTAGCACCTTATATGGGTACCCTGGGTATACCATATACATAAGACACTACCACCCTCCCACTGCATTCACTGACCCCAAGACCATGCTCCTGATATCATATTTGTAACATCCCCAGTGTGGAGATGTTACCGGCATGGTGATGGAATCCTCACCATCACCCCGAGCCTCTAACCATTTCTAACTTTCTATACTATGTCACTATAACAAACATTAGTTAAACTAATTTAATAAACCAATTAGTACTATACGAACAATTTACCGACTGAAATAATACTTATACTTCATTTAAATAACATTATATGCATTCACCCTTTACTCAACTGACATACTTACATTCTATCTGAATGCGAACAACAATAACTTTCATGATAGACCCATATTCTAGTGACTACGGTAAACTCAATTCCTCAATCTCAGGTTCTTGCTCGGTTATGGCTCACACAGATAAGGCTACCTGCAAAACAAACTGTGGGTTTGGGAGGGAGGGTTCAGATCGTTTGAAAGAGCTGGTGAGTGGATATTAAAAATAACAAACCATAAGAAATTCTAATACATGTCCATAAACCATTTTTCATGCATGTATCGTCAAAAACATATCAAGCGCTCAACACCCAAGTCACTCGTATAGACTGAGCGAGGAACGAACGATCCATTGTCGACAAGGTAGCAAGTTAATCTATTTTTGATGGACGAGACCCTAAACAAGCACCCCGATGAAAACATATTATGAGTCGTTAAGAACATGAAAACATACAACAAATATCGGGGCGGAAACATATCATCGATCGAGCATCTCAGCGGAAACATATAGATAAACTTATAAATCAAGAACTTGAACAACACACTGAGACGAAAACATATAATCATCACGCATATTTTTCATCAATTTAAAACCTCAAAACTTGAAAAGAATTTTTTAAAGCATAAGTCAATAAAACATAAAACAAAGCATCCACTCACATATTTTAGGATTTGGCTGGTATTCCTTTTCTTCGCCGAAGGAATTGAGGTTCATGTGATGATCTTTTATAAGTAACTTAATTAGAATACGAATCATGAAATGTATTTCAATATTCACTAGAACTAATTGGGAATGGAATTTAGGGCTGAAATTTTAAAATGCAATATCATAATTAAATATTAATCAAAGTTATTTTCTGCCTAAAATAATTCCAACATATTAAAACTCATATGCTTGATGATTCTATGTATGATTAGAATTGGCATGATAATTTTAGGGTGTAAGCATCTAGAGACTTTCTAAGAAATAGAGAGTGTATTGCTTATCCTTAGCTAAGTAAATTCGCTGATGAACATAGAGATTTATTACTTTTAAGGCTAATAAATATAAATCACTTGTTCTAATAAAAGAAATTAATAAAAGATACAAGTGGGTTGGGACCAAGGGGTTAATAAACTTTCCAAACTTAAGTTAATTTAACCAAAGGTATTACTAGAGTTAGATAATGATTTGGTGTTTCCTTCACTCACTACCTTTTTATAGCCAAAAGGAAAAAGCTGTGAAGACATCATATAGATATCATTTATTCAAAGCTTACCTTAAAGCATATTTAAGTGTTGGACTAATTTAAAGGATCTATTGTTTATTCCTGTCACCAAGGCAATAGAGCTTAAGAGGTAAGGGTATTAAGAGAGTTCACTCCACCCTCCCTCACAGGGGAATTTTCAATGGAGGAATCCATTTGACAGTTATTCACTTAAACTTGCTAAAATCCTCAATAATAATTTAAGTCTAAAATTTGCCTCCCATTGGAAAGTATAGACCCAAATGGCTTAAATCGTATTGGCAGGACTAGGCTTTACCAGACAGACCAATACCAATTTGTCCCTAAATCGTACTATTGACAATGGTTTCACTTTTCTGAGTCATAAGACGCAACGACCCTTGGGCATGGTCTTATAACTTAGTGGCAAAGATTGGGTGTCCACAAGGACTAGCATAAGCTATGGCATGTTTGATTGCCCAACCCAATGATCAAGAATTGTGATTTATATCATAAATTGGTTGGGAACCTACCTAATTATCGTATTTTATAACGACTGGCCCTAGTCAGAGTTATGAAATGATGATAATGTGATCCTTGCCCACAAGAAATCCATCATATTGAGGTTGATGTATTTACTTAAACTTTTAAATAATTGAGTGGGAGCAACTTCATAATATTAAAAGCCCATGTTATTATGAAACATTAATGAAAACATATCCTAATTTTAACATTTTCTCTAATAGGTGGGTTAAAATATTCACAACATTCAAATGGAAATAAAGTATCACTTCATTCCATCATTGATGAGCATAAGCTCAAAGGGGACAACTACAATAACTAGTTTAGAAACCTTAAAATTATCTTATGACAAGAAAAGATTTTCTATGTCTTGAAAGACCATTTCCCCCTGAAACCCGCAGAAGATACTGACCAAGATACATTTGATGCTTGGAAGAAACACGTCGATGATGATGAGCAAGCATTTTGCATAATTCTTGGCTCTATGTCGGACGAACTTCAGAAAGCTCACGAAGATATGGATGCTCAAACCATCATTTTCACTTGAAGGAGTTGTATGCAACTTCCGTTCATACCGTGAGATTCCAAGTGTCATGTGCTTTATTCCAACAAGGTATAAGGAAGGATCTGTTAGTGGACATGTGTTTAAGATGGTTGGCCACATTGAAAAATTGGCTAACCTCGGGTTCATCATGGATCATGAGATAGGTCACGATCTAATTCTTCAGTCCTTACCAAAAGAATTCTCTAACTTTATTATGCAGTTTCATCTGTTTGATAAAGAAGCTACTTTAGCAGAATTGCACAATCTTATAAAGCAAGCAGAGAATGACTTGAAACCGGAGCTTAAAACCTCCGTCATGCTTACGAGTACGGACCTGAAGCCACGAGGCCCAAAGAAAAATAAGGGCAAGGCCAAGGCTCCAGATCACCTAACGCCCAATGGTAGGTGGAGAAGAAAAAAAGAATAGGGAAATGTTTCTTTTGTTGGTCTCTAAGATCATCCCAAGAACATTTAAAGCATGAATAATGTGAATACAAAATAAAAGTATAGAGGAAATATACTTACAATGATCGGAAGTAGGATGTGTTGATAACAAATTTTTTTCTCCTTGAAAGTCTTCAAGCTCCTTTGAAGGTTGTATCAAGCTCCAAGCTTTGATCCTTGATTCCAAGCTCAATGGGAAAGGTTTCCCTATCACCTATGTATGATTCTTCAAGTGCTAGCTTTGGAAATTTTGCTACAAAATTTCCATGTAACTCTCGGCAATGAGAGCTTTTGGAGAGGGAGAGAATGGCGTGAAGAGAGAGTGGAAGGGAGATAATTTTGTTGACTTGTATTTGATTTCCAAAATCAAATAATGATATACCAAATATTTGGTAATAAGTCCATCACCTTTCAACTTGTGTGTTTTACAAGTTAACAACCACCCACCAAATTCCATCAACTTAAAATTGATTAAAGTGACTAGGTGATGTGACTTGTGGGCCCCACTTAATTCAAAATCCGAGTGGGCCCGCAAACACATTCCGGGCTCAAGTTCGTTAATTCCGAATTAACGAATTTTCCGTTGCGACGTAATTAAATCAAATTTAATTAAATAATTATGCCTAGCAAAATTACTATTAAAGTCGCTCGCGAATTAATTCTAAAATAATTCATTCGCCCGAATTAAAATCTAATTTTAATTCCGTTATGAAATCTAATTTCATATAATATATCGAATATATTATTAATCGATTAATTCCGAATTAATCGTTCTCTCTCTTCTAATAGAATTTTATCCCAGATAAATTCTCTCTCCGTAATTAATCCTAGATTAATTATATTCGAGTCATACGTCATTAGTGAATCTTCGGGAAGCGACCCATGAGATCCCTGGATATGTTGGCAGTAAATCCGGTCGTCAGACTTGTTGGACAGTTATGACCCATAGCGTCACTATTTTAAAAGACATTGTGTTTTTGTACAAATTAATTATGTAGCAATGTAAATTACCTTTTATCATTTCGTAATTAGATTACTTAAATGTGTGAATGATGAAAGTCCTTATGATTAGTTCCGGATTAAGATGATATGAGACAGTATCAATCCACGACGATTTAATCATTAAATATCCCTAGTCGTAGTATTATCGAGACTGGACATCGATAATGCGGAATAGACTAGTATCGCACTTGTGCGTGTTATGGAAGCGTAACAGCATAGTTCTCATATATTTAATTATTGGATACTTATGCAAGTGTGGTAGGAGGTTGTGTTTTACCGATGGTACGGAAAATAGCTTCGCTCTGGATAGACCCCGCGGAATCCCATTGGTAGTATGAATATGTGTCTATGGGAATCCGCATCAGGGTAGGTGTATTTGGTCTTAACCTGAGACTTGCATCGCTAGTACTTGCGACAATCAATACGCTTTGGTTTTGGTCGTCCAGGACTTTAACACGTTCTGTGTACGCCTCTTCTGGGTTTATTGAGAATCGTAGTGTATTGGATGTGATGTCAAGACAGAAGTATCACTTCAGGCATATGGAGATGATGATCACGCAGGGATACAGAACTGCTTCTCTAAGGGTTGCAACCATCAGGATAATATGACTAGGTCATGATTATCCGATAATAAAGAGACTAGTTGCTAGTGATCTGATATATGCTTCGTACGGGGCAGCCACTATTCCAGCCCCAGGCCTTGCATGTGACATCCGATACTGGATCGCTATACGCAATACTACGTATACTATGCCTGATATAGATCGTATATTCCATTAAGAATATTTCTGGAGAATTGGGTAGGCATGGCGCTTTGCTAGAAGCCAACCTTGTCTCGTAAATCGTTAAAAACGTAGTACTTGGTACGTACGTGTTCGGAGAGTCCGACGATCGGATTTACTGCCAACATATCCAGAGATCTCTTGGGTCGCTTCCCGAAGATTCACTGATGCCGTATGATTCGAGCATAATTAATCTGGGATTAATTGCGGAGAGACTTTATCTGGGATAAAGTACTATTTAGAGAGAGAGAAAGATTAATTTGGAATTAATCTATAAAATAATATATTTGATATATTAAACAAAATTAGATTTCGACGTGGAATTAAAATTATATTTTAATTCGGGCAAACGAGTTAATTTAGAATTAATTCGTTAGCGACGTGAATAGTAATTATGCTAGGCATAATTATTTAATTAAATTCGATTTAATTACGTCGCGACGGAAGTTCGTTAATTTGGAATTAGCGAACCTGTGCCCGGGAGTGTTTGTGGGCCCACTCGCATTTGGAATCGAGTGGGGCCCACATGTCATATCAAATGTCACATCACTTGTCACTTTAAAGTATCTTTATTGTGATGTGTTTTGGTGAAGTTGGTGCTGACTTATTATACACTCCAAACTTTGAAAGCTTGATAGACTTTTACCAAACATTTGGTATTAGATATAAATTGATTTTTGAAAAATCAAAATACAAGCCTAATCTCACTCTCTCATTACCGAAACTTGTAGCAAGTTTACTCTCCCAATATTTCTTCTTCTTGACCGAAAATTGTGAAGGAGGAAGTGAGAATTTTTGTTGCAAAATTTCTCAAAGAGCTAGCACTCATCAAGGAATCATACAAGGTGTTAGGGAAACTAATTCAAGAGCTTGGAATCCACAAAATCTTGGAGCTTGGACAACATTTCTTGAAGAAGTACATTGGCCGAATCTTGGAGCAAATTTTTGTTGTTTGACGCATCCATAAACCGATCAATATAAGTGTGTTTCTGCCACTCTTCTTTGTTATTCATTCACATTTTATGCTTGATTTGATTTTGGGACTAAACCTAGAAACCCAACAGGACTATCCGAACACGTGCGTACCTCGTACCATGTTTTTACCGATTTACGAGACATGGTTGGCTTCTAGCAAAACACCATGCCTACCCAATTCTCCAGAAATATTCTTAAAGGAATATATAATCTATAACAGGCGTAGTATACGTAGTATTTCATATTGCGATCTAGTATCTGATGTCACATGCAAGGCCTGAGGCTGGAATAGTGTCTGCCCCGTACGAAGCATATATCGGATCACAAGCAACTAGTCTCTATAATTGGATAATCATGACCTTGTCATATTATCCCGATAGTTGCAACATAATAGAGAACCGGTTATGTATCCCTGCGTGATCATCATCTCCATATGACTTAAGTGATACTTCCGTCTTGACATCACACCCAATACATTACGATTCTCAATAAACCCAGAAGAGGCGTACACAGAACCTGTTAAAGTCCCGGATGACCAAAACCAAAGCGTATTGATTGTCACAAGTACTAGCGATGCAAGTCTCAGGTTAAGACCAAATACACATACCCTGAAGCGGATTCCCATAGACAGATAGTCATACTACTAATGGGACTCCGCGGGGTCTATCCAGAGCGAAGATGTTTCCATACCATTGGTAAACACAACCTCATATCACACTTGCATAAGTATCCAATACTTAAATATATGAGAACTATGCTGTTATGCTTTCATAACACGCACAAGTGCAATACTAGTCTATTCTGCATTATCGATGTCCAGTCTCGATAATACTACGACTAGGGATATTTAATGATTAAACTTTTGTGGATTGATATTGTCTAATATCTTATAATCCGGAACTAATCATAAGGACTTTTATCATTTATATATATAAGTAATCTAATTACAAAAAATGATAAAAAACAATTTCCATTGTCACATAGTTAATTTGTACAAAAATCACAATGTCTTTTACAAATAGTGACGCTATGGGTAATAATTGTCGAACATCTTTTGTGGAAAGAAGGGTCATTGGAAGAAAGACTGCAGATCCTTGAAAGCCAAAGAAGCTAGGGAAGCCCAAGAGGCCAAAAAGCCCAATGCTTCAGGTATGTTGTATATGATTGAACTATATTCTCAAAACTCTGAACCATCTACTTGGGTGCTTGACACCGGTTGTGGGACTCACTTGTGTAACAATGTGCAGAGCCTGAGAAATAGTAGGAGACTCCGTCATGGGGAGGTTGACTTACGCATGGGTAATGGAGCAAAACTGGTTGCATTGTGCGTGGGGACTTATTCATTAGTTTTGCCGAATGGTTTAGTTTTAGACTTAGAAGATTGTGTTTATGTACCTTCTCTAGTAAAGAACATCATTTCAATTTCTTCTTTATGTAATAAAGGCTTTTCATGCCTAATAAGTTGTAATGAATGTTCTATTTATTTCAATGAAATAAAATATGGAGATGGTATTTTAAATAATAGTATCTATGTCTTACAAAATAACAAAGAATGTTCAACCTCTAATATATACAACGTTAACTCGAATAATCTCAATGAATCACTTCTATGGCACAGTCGCTTAGGTCATATCAATGAAACAAGATTAACTAAGCTACATAAGGATGTGTATTTCAAACCCTTCAAATATAAATCTTATGGAACTTGTGAGTCTTGTTTACTTGGTAAAATGACCAAATTACCCTTCAAAGGTAAATGATAGCGTGCAGCGGAGACATTAGAACTCATACACTCTGATGTATGCGGACCAATGTCAGTCAGCGCTAGAGGTGGATTCTCCTACTTCATTACCTTTATCGATGATCATTCGCAATATGGGTATGTGTACCTTATGCGGTACAAATATGAAGCCTTTGAGAAATTCAAAGACTTCAAGGCTGAAGTAGAAAACCAGCTTAATAAAAGTATTAAGTCATTAAGGTCTGACCGAGGTGGTGAATACTTAAGCAACAAATTTCAAGATTACTTATGAGAAAATGGCATTGTTTCCCAATGGACTCCTCCGGGAACTCCACAGCATAATGAGGTCCCCAAAAGGAGAAATCGGAAATTATTAGATATGGTCTGATCAATGATGCCAGACACGGATCCACCTCTTTCATTTGGGGGTCTTGCTTTAGAAACTGCAACACTACACTACTAAACCAAGTCCTTCTAAGACTGTTAGTCAAACACCATATGAGTTATGGTCTGTGAAACGTCCTAGTCTTAGTATCTAAGAGTTTGGGGATGTGAAGCATATGCCAAGCTCACACAAACTAACAAATTGGATGATATGGCAGTTATATTTAAGTTTGTAGGATATGCCTTGAACTCAAGAGCATACGTGTTCTACGTCCCAAATGTACAAAAAACATTTGTCTCACGAAATGCTAAATTTCTAGAGAATGAATTCCTTCTCAAGAAATATAATGGGAGTAGACTTGACCTCGATGAGGTACGAGAAGAACAAACTAACATAGAACTAAACCCAGGCCGCTCAAAATAGCAGCGACAGAACAACCACAAGGTTATGAACTCAGAAGGTCTGGTACAGAAAGACATGAGCCTGAAAGATATGGTTTCCATATTGATGAGGAACATGATCTGGTCATTGTTAATGACGATCCCACCAGTTATGACGAAGCAATGCGTGACATTGATTCAGTCAAGTGGCTTGAGGCCATGAAATCCGAAATAGACTATATGTATCAGAATCAAGTCTGGGATTTGGTAGATGCACCTGAAGGGATAAAACCCATAGGCTGCAAGTGGATTTACAAGCGTAAAACTGATGTAGAAGGCAACATCCAAACCTATAAGGCTAGATTGGTGGGAAAGGTTATAGACAAATCCAAGGAATTGACTATGAAGAAACCTTCTCGCCTGTTGCAATGATAAAGTCCATTCGAATTTTACTGGCACTAGCTTCACACTTTGATTATGAGATTTGGCAGATGGATGTCAAAACAGCTTTCCTTAATGGGAACCTCGTAGAGCAAGTCTATATGACACAACCTGAGGGGTTTGCATCTAAGGATGATCATAATAAAGTATGCAAGCTTAAACGATCCATTTATGGACTCAAGCAAGCCTCCATAAGTTGGAATATACGATTTGATGAGACAATCAAAGAATTTGACTTCATAAAAAATGTAGACGAGCCTTGTGTTTACAGGAAAAATAGTGGGATTGCTGTTGTATTTCTTGTATTATATGTCGATGACATATTATTCATCGGGAATGATATTCCCATGATGTAAGCCACCAAGCAATGGTTATCTCAGAATTTCTCCATGAAAGATTTGGGAGAAGCAGCCTACATCCTCAGGATTAAGATCTACCGTAGATCTAAGAGGTTGTTAGGACTTTCTCAATCTACGTACAGAGATAAAGTTTTGAAAAGATTCAAAATGGAAGATTCCAAAATAGGTAATTTACCTACTTGTCATGTAATCAAATTATCTAAGGAGCAATGTCCACATACTCCTTCAGATAGAGAGCGTATGAGTAGGATCCCTTATGCTTCAGCAATAGGATCGATCATGTACATCATGCTTGTACAAGACCTGATGTCTCTTATGCTTTTAGCATAACGAGCAGGTATCAGACAAATCCTGGTGAGCAACACTGGGCAGCTGTCAAAACAATCCTCAAGTATATAAGAAGAACTAAGGATGTGTTTTTGACATACGGAGATTGTTCTGAGATGAAAGTCATTGGTTACTGTGATGCGAGCTTTCAGACCAATAGGGATAACAGCAAATCGCAAATAGGATATCTGTTTACTTTAAATAGAGGTGTTGTAAGTTGGAAAAGCTCAAAGCAGTCAACTACAGCAGACTCCACCACTGAAGCCGAGTATATTGCAACATCTGAGGCAGCTAAAGAAGCACTCTGGATAAAGAATTTCATCACGGAGCTGGAAGTGCTTTCCACGATAAAGAATGGCATCACGATGTACTGTGACAACATGGGCCATTGCTCAATCAAAGGAACCAATGTCCCACCAGAAATCCAAGCATGTACTCAGGCGATTTCATCTTATCAGGGAGATTGTTGAGAGAAAAGAAGTTATTATAGAGAAAATACCCACAGAATAATCTTGCAGATTCTCTGACTAAATGGCTGACTCAACAAAAGCATGATAGGCACACCCGAGAGTATGGTGTCCAGATTCATACTAGTTGGCTATAGTGCAAGTGGGAGATTGTTAGGGATATGCCCTATACCCAACTTGAGGATGGCTATATATACATGTATTTGTAATATTTTCATTAATTAATAAAATGGAAATCTTTATTATACGTGTCTTACATAACTTATATGAATCATCAACACTGTAATAAAGCCCTTAGAGTAATAAGACGATGGCTTCCACTCCTTATGAGAATCATTACTCTTAAATATTCCTAGTCATAGTTTTGTGAATAATATGGGCGTTCATAAAGCGGAGAGACTAGCATGATGATATGATCCGCCCTTAAGTGGGGTAGCCGATCTCATAGGCTACTAGCGGAGATCCGTCCGCTTGGTGTATCACATGGATGCATGAGTTGCTCGTGTCCATCGAACTGACCGCCGAAAGTTTTCATATGGTGTGTTTATCCCATGTGTCTGTGAGAAATTTCATGTATCGATTATAGACTAGTCCTTAGACTTGAGGTCTTTACAATCGTATGTGTGGATCAAATAACTTTGACATTCTCCTTCCCCGGTTCAAAAGATCCGGTCATAAGGGTATGATTGGGTCATTTGTTGAAACACATGAAGTTGAAAGTAAACAAACAACAGAGAATCGCCACTTTCTCGGATAATATTTTCTTATAAGAGTAGTATTCCAGTTCGCTGGTTGATATGTGTGATCAGTGCTTGAGACTGTGGCCACATCGGAAGAATCATGTGAGATTCTTAGGTTAGCACGATTCATGACACTATCAACATCATACCTTTGACCATATGGGTAGACACTTTACGTACCCTAGGTCAATAGGTGGGGATACAGTGAGGCGATGGACCGTATCATATGTAAATCGAATACGGAATGGGTATATATATCTTTCCTTCTCATTTGGGGGCCTTGATGTTGCTAGATGTCAACCTTGGTCATTGAAATCGAACGACCATCTAATCGGAGGATAATTTATGTTCGATTAAATTATCACGATTCATTTCATTTCCAACTTGAGGGGAACCCAAAAGGTCACACACAACAAAGTCGAAATCAATGGTTAACAGTGCAGAGTACAAATATAACAGCATATATGATTGCTTTAGGATTGTTTATAAATGGTTCAATGTGTTTAATTATAGAACAGATCATTTATGAGGTTCCATAGTGGCTTAAGGATTGGTGAATTACGATAGGCGCACTTTGGGAATTGGAATATAAATACTATTCACATGAATAGAACATGAATAGTAATTTTTTTTGGTTATTTGTTTTGAATTCCAATTCGGCCCAAACTCTTATTAGGGTTTTATAATCTCATTAAACCACTAAATTAAGATCCAATGGCTAAAATTAAATTAGCTTTTATCCCACATCAGATTCTTAATTAATTTTGTTGTCTTTGGAGCACTATATAACCCAAAGAATTCTTCACAAATTTTTACACCAAAACCTTTCATATCTTGGGTTTATATAGTGAGTACTCTAAAGTTTAATAGTAAGCCACTGATTTTGAGGATCCTTAAGTCTAATTGACTAGAGGAACTTGAGTTAACAGTTTTGAGGTATTTTCCTAGGCTAGCACCAAGGGAAAAATACCTGTGCACTCGAGGCGTAGTCTTTCCGTTGAGTTTTGGCTTTGTGTGTGCATCTTTCGAGGCCACACACTTGGGTGGCTCTTTGGAACGTGGAAGAGTTTTGCTGAGTTCGAGAAAAGCTTGTAGATTGGAGGGAGGACTGGAGGAGTCTTCGGTTCAAGTAAGTCTTTTTCTTTCTTTATTTTAATTAGAGTTCGTATGATAGTTAGCATGTTTAGGTTTTTTCTTTACATGTTTTATGAGTTTTTATGCTTAGAATATATAGTACATGCCTAGGCTTGTAGAATAATAAAAACAAATGGGTATTGGGCAAAGGGAAAGCGGCATATAATTTTAATTTTCCGCTGTGCACTCGCGGCCGTTTCCCAATATTTAGACACATGCAAGTGTACGCGAGGGCGATAGCCGAATCTCATTGTATGGCGATAAGGGAGAGATTTCATAATCTCGATCGTTGCATATGTAGCCTTTCAAGTTAAATAGTTTTCATGTTTTACTGTTCAGATCACATTTACAGTTTTAGCTATGTTATCAGCGTACAGGTTCATGATTACAGTTACAATTCATGTTTACAACTTTCAATCTGTGTTACAGTTTTAGTTAATGTTATGGTTGATGTTCTTGTAATAGTTTGCAGTAATAGCTTTAGATCATGTTTTCATTTTTTCAATAAGGTGTACAATTTCCAATAAAGTTTATAGTTGTACGTCTTGTAAACAGGTAATAGTCAGGTTTACGAGTCTTAGTGAATGTTACAGTTTACAGTTAATATGTTGGGGATATGCCTAGAACCAATCATGTCATACGGTTCATGGTATTATCTTTATGTAAATATAATATTCTAATTAGGCATAAATTAGTTTAGGATTAATATAATGACAGTATTATAATATTTTGTATTTGTTCAGTTGCTATCATATACTTTATGCAAAATACGATCCCGTGATGTATTTCGTATCGAGACTCTATCTGCAAAAGGTTATAGATATGAGTTTAGATTTTTAATTTAAATACATATAAAATGGCAATTTGATTTGAGAAATAAAATATCAAGAAAACAAAAACACTCTCTCTCTCATTCCCTCACAAAGCCGAGAGCTTTTTCCCTCTCCCTTATAAATTTTGTTGCAAATTTTCTTCAAGCTAGCACTTTCAAGGAGTCATTCAAGGTGTTAGGGAAACTTATCCCTTGAGTTTGGAACACAAAGCAAGCTTGGAGCTTCAACAAAGGATCAATTAGTTTTGAACTTTATACATCAATCAAATCTGTTCAATGTAAGTCTTCTGCAACTTCTTTGAATATTCACACATTGAATCATGATTAGAGATCCTTGGCATGTTCTAGGAACACTAACAATGGTATCATAGAGCCTTTTCTAAGCATGAAATGAGTTTAAAGTTTATATACTTTAATTTGGGTTTTTATGTTTTGAGCATGATTTCTTCAAATTGTTTGTTTGGTTGAGCTTGGATGATGATGAATTGGATTTGTGCATCTTAAAATTTGAGAAAAATTGATTGGATAAATTTTCCCTAATTTCCTTGCAAAAGCCGAATATGAACCCTAGTATATATCATGGTGATTTTTTGATTTTAGACCATTGGATGTGTTTAAAGCATGATGTGTATATTGATTGTTGATTTAATTAGATTGAAATCAAAATTGGATATTAATTATGCCAATTTCCATGACTATAGAAGCATGATTAATTAGTTTAATTGGTGTTTTGGAATATTGATTTAACTAATTAATTATGGCTATTACACTTTAATTAAAATTAATGTGAAATTTGGAATTTTGTATTAATTAAAATTAGTCTTTAATTTTGAATTGGGCTAATATTGTTGTATTTGGGATTAATGGGCTTGGTTGGGCCAACTTGGTTTAGGACAATTGGATTGGATCCAATTGGACCTAAAACCATCCATAAAGTCAAAAAGTGCTATAATAATTGTGCCTTTAAATAATTTAATTGGGCCTAAATTATTTTTTGACAAATAGGGTGACTCCTAAATTGGGCATTGGCATTTGGGTTTGATCCATATTGGCCAAAGACCATACCTTAAGAATTAATTAAAAGCCCATTGGACTTTAATTAATACATTGGATGTTAATTGGGCATTTGAGACCCATTTAGATTGGATTTAGAATATAAGTCTAAAAGGCACATAAATAAGTGTAATTATTTAATTTGGAATTAAATTAGAATTAGTATTGAATACAAATTAAATTGGATTTAAAATTGTAGTTCGTTATAATTCAAGAATACGTACTTTGAGTATTTATTCTTAAACGAGTTGGACTCGCGCAAATCAAATCGTTGTTTGAACATTGGATGGTCATTAATACAAAGATTAATTAATTGGATTAGATTGATTAAATAACATGCTTTGTGTGAATACATGGATGTATGTATGAATATATATATCGGATGGATATTAGAAGGGTGGGGGAAATTTTGGAAATTGTTGTAATAAATTTAGAGTTTACTAAATTGGCCCTGCGAGTCCAGCCTTTTATCTCTTGACTCTTGTATTTCTCTTCTCACTAATTCCCCTCAATGTTAATGAGGTTTGTTTATTTTATTATGTAATTGGGTAGAAGTTAGAATAGTGCTAGCGGGAGAGAGGTAAATGAGAGATTTATGTGAGTGTCTTAAACATGCCACAGGATCTCTAAGCGAGATTCGTGTGTGAATAAAAACAAAAATAAGTTGCGGAGGACTTACATTGATCGGTTGAGTTCAAAACGTTTCACGGATGTTGAAGCTTCCAAGCTCATGGGTGAGTATCCCTATCAGCTTCAAATGACTCCATATGTGCTAGCAGTAAAACAAACTGGAACAATTTTATCTCCCAAAGAGAAACAAACTTGCCCAAGAGAGAGGGAAGCAATAAGCCCCGTTTAAAGTCATGGCCATTCGCCAAGTCTGAGAGAGACGAGGCAGTGACCAATCGCTTTCGGCCTTAACAAATCAAAATGCCAAATCAAAAGAAAGAACAAATTGCTTTTATTTCGACCAAGCTGAGCAGAGAGAAGAAGCCAATTGCCTTTTGTTTAAGTGAAAAGCAAATGTTGCTTTTCGGCATTTAAAAAAAAAAAGCAGAGGCAAATAGCCTTTATTTCTTAAAGAGAGAAAAATCAAAATGTTGCTTTCTACCTTTTTCAAATCAGAGGCCATTCGGCCTAGGAGAGAGAGAAATGAAATTTTCCAAAAAAATTCATTAATTAGTTATTTTGACTTGGTAGGTATGATGTGTATTAAATCCAATTTACTTTAATGCCAACCACTTATATCAATTGTTGAGAATTGATGTAAGTCATAGGTCCCACCCATTTAATCCCAAATCTAGTTAGCTTACACACACACACTTTGGGCTCGGATTCGTTTAATCCAATTAAACGAATTTTCCGTCGTGACGTAATTAAATCTAATTTAATAAATAATAATCCCCAGCAAAATATTAAGAAAGTTGCTTACGAATTAATTCTAAATTAATTCGTTCGCCCGAATTAAAATCCAATTTTAATTTCGCTTTGAAATTCGATTTCATTTAATATATCTAATATATCATTTAATCGATTAATTCCAAATTAATCGTTCTCTCTCTTCAATCCGATTTTTATCCCAGATAAATAAATAAATTAAATAGTAAAATCTAATTTAACTATTAAATTTACTTGCCGATTAATTCCAAATTAATTGCGTTCTCTCTTCTTTATAAATTAATCCCAGATTAATTCTTTCTCTGATATTAATCCCAGATTAATTCTTGTCGTAATTAATCCCAGATTAATTCTTGTCGTAATTAATCCAGTTTAATTTTTCCTCTCCTTAATTAATCCCAGATTAATATTGTTCAAGTCAAATATCATCAGTGAATCTTTGGGATGCGACCCAAAGATCCCTGGATATGTTGGCAGTAAATACAGTTATCGGACTATCCGAATACGTGCGTACCCCGGTACCACATTCTTACCGATTTACAAGACATGGTTGGCTTATAGCAAACCACCGTGTCTACCCAATTCTCCAGAAATATTCTTCAACGGAATACATGATCTTTGTCAGGCGTAGTATAGTAGTATTGCGCA
Organism: Zanthoxylum bungeanum; assembly: GCA_019454045.1. Lineage (NCBI taxonomy): Eukaryota > Viridiplantae > Streptophyta > Magnoliopsida > Sapindales > Rutaceae > Zanthoxylum > Zanthoxylum bungeanum. The sequence goes on along the minus strand of SKCR01027264.1, from coordinate 26,944 downwards.
TTACGATCCAGTATCAGATGTCACATGCTAGGCCTGGGGTTGGAGTTGTGTCTACCCCGTACGAAGCATAAATCGGATCACTAGCAACTAGTCTATTTATTATCGGAAAGTCATGACCTAGTCATACTTCCCCGATGGCTATAGCACTTAGAGTACCAGTTCTGTATCCCTGCGTGATCATCATCTCCATATGATTGAAGTGATACTTTCATCTTGAATCACACCCAATACACTACGATTCTCAGAATACCCAGAAGAGGCGTACACAGAACCTCTTAAAGCCTCGGACGACCAAAACCAAAGTATATTGATTGTCGCAAGTATTAGCGATGCAAGTCTCAGGTTAAGACCAAATACACCTACCCTGATTCGGATTCCCATAGACACATAGTCACACTATGCTGTTACACTTCCATAACACGCACAGTGCGATACTAGTCTATTCTGGATTATCGATGTCCAGTCTCGATAATACTATGACTATGGATATTTAATGATTAAACCTTAGTGGATTAATGTTGTTTAATATCTTATTAATCTGGTATTAATCATATGGACTTTTATCATTTATATATTTAGGTAATCTAATTACAAATGATAAAAGATCAATTTCCTTTATCACATAGTCAATTTGTACAACACAATGTTCTGTACAAATAGTGATGCTATGGGTCATAATTATCCAACAATCTCTCATTTGGCCTATAGCCAATCATTCAAATATCTAACACCTGAACTATGTACGGGTCCCAAACTTCTGCTGAAAACAGCTTTCGTCTGCGGATTTATAATGTGATCATCTGATGCGATTTATTCGATCATCACATCGCCACGATGTATGATTTTACGAATCATATGAAATAGTTGAAGTACATACTTGGATCATTGATGAGACCGCGGTTCCTTAGCCTGTGTTGTAGCCTAGCTCAGCTGCTAACAGAACTACTCCTAATCTAATTAGGAATTTTATAGATCCAAAATGCTTCTTTTGCTGTCTGCAGCAATGTTCCGCTCTTGTTGTTTATTCGACAACAGTATCTTGCTTGGAAGATTTCCAACTCACTGTTCCATTATTCAAACTATATATGTACCCTTATTGCGACTTACAGTCATTTTTGTCGGTTTGGAAACTTGCAGTGGTGAACCAAGTCACCTCAAGTTCTTCTTTCCCCCCATTTCTCAGAAAGCATCCTTGGTTCATCCAAGTACTCAAGGATGTTCTTAACTTCAATCCAGTGACCATCACTTGGATTGGCCTGATTGTGTCTACATATGCTCAAAGCATATGAGACATCAGGTCACGTACATATCAAAACGTACAAACACTGAGAGAGTGTCAGCAGCTTTCTAGATCTATTCCATTAGATCTTTATTCCTAGAATAAAGCCTGTTTCTCCCAGGTATTCTACGGAAATTTTTTCATGAAAGCCAAACTTTCACCGATTTTATTATGGGAATGTTATTGCTAAGTAGCAATACATCATCAACTTATAGGACAATCATTTTCAGTGCGCTCCCACTAACCTTCTTATATACACAAGAATCATCTTCGTTTTGAATTAAATCATATACCATTATGATTACATCACAAATGCTGGTTCCAAGAACGCAATGCTTGCTTCAATCCATGAATGGATTGATTTAACTTGCAAACCTTGTTTGCATGTTTTGGCATGACAAAACTGTCAGGATGTTGTATACAAATATCCTCCAAAAGGTTTCCTGTTAAGGAAAGCGGTTTTGGCGTCCAACTGTCATATTTCATAAACGAAATATACGGTTAAAGGGCAGTTCCAAAACTTAGGTTTCTATTGCTAAAACAGCGACTCGTGTCCCATTTCCAACTCATAGGTTGATCTCATCTGAAGCCATTTCCTGCTAATCAGCAGATCCCGCACATCAGTACATATGTTTATGTACCACATTTAGTATCAAAATCTAATTTTAAAACCAGTAGTGAACATGTTTATAATACATACTTGAAGCCGGAACCTTGTCCTGCCTTCACTTCCTTCATGTATGCCTTGTGCATACGGCAGTCACACTTCTAGTGACCCCGTTTGCCACAGTTTAGGCAGACAACTTGGGATATGTCCTTTTAAGAAGCTCTGACTGTGTATAATGGATTGAACACTAAAGTTATCATCACAATAAGTCTTCCTAAGCTCATGCTCTACTATTCGCTCAACTCCGGGCTCATGCATAAGAGGTTTCTCAATCAAATAGAATAACTTCTCAGCTCCTAGGACTATCCTGATTCTATTCCCAATCTGAAAATTAGAGCCGTTTAAATACATTTTCACCCAGGATTATGTTCTAAACGCTAATCTTTCAGCCATCTTGATTGCAATAGTCCAACTATCTAATCAACGATTTCGAGTACAATCGAATATAAAGATTACTATAGTCTAACTATATAATCAACTATAATTGATCGGTTACATTCAAATGTATTGATTACTATAATCCAATTATATAACCAACTACAAATGAAGTAGTTTGAATACAGTCCAACTGTTAAATTAAAACAACAATTGAATATTAGTCCAACTAATATATATATAAATAATTAATGACGAAAAATGAAATTAGCGCGTATTGGCAAGTATTTAAATGAAATTACAAATTTAATACTTGCCTCCCACTATTTTTCGGTGAGCCTCTAACCCTCTATGGAGTACTCGGGAAACCTAGTTTCCTAGTGGGCTATGATCCTGTTAAATAACACACAACCTGACTTTGGCCAACAGATTGTATGAAACTTAACTAGGTAGATCTCTAAGATCAATTGGATCCCATCCAATTCCTAGATCCAGTAGGTGGACCTCCAAGTCCGAAACATATATCCAATATATGCCAATATATCCAATATATTCCCTAACTTTTTTCCTCTGAATCAACTAAGCCTTGGCTTTGGCTCAACAAGCTTAATGAAACCAGTTAAGCGTGACTCATTGACAGTGGGAAGCTTCCTAATCGAGGTCGATGAACAAGAAGTGACCTTGACTTTGGCCAACAAATCACAACCTGCCCAAGACATACGATATGGAACAAAGATTTCGTGATTCAACACATCCGCGATGGACAAAGGTCTTGACTTTGGCCAACAAACCAATGCCAATCTTGGATCTTGAGAGAGAATCACTCAATGGAAGAAAAAACGCTTAATATAAGATGAGGGTTTTGTCACGATTTGGCAACCATTTTATTATCTTTAATTAGGTCTCATCATACACCTTTAAGCATGCATTCTAAAAGCATAATAAGGCGCGAAATAAATTATAATGATATACGGATGGATTTACAACAAATTGTTCCTAGAACAAATCTCTCCATTTCCTCTCTTCCGCTAGCACTATTCTTACTTCTACCCAATTACATAATACTTCTAAAGAAATCTCATTTACATTGAGGGGAATTGGTGAGAAGAGAAATACAATGAGATAAGGAGATAATATGGTGGACACACAGGTCCAATTTAATAAATTCTAAATTTATTACAACAATTTCCAAAATTTCCCTCACCCTTCTAATATTCATCCGATATACATTATTCATATAATACATCCAAGTATTCACACAAAGCATGTTATCAATCAATCTAATCCAATTAATTAATCTTTAATTAATGACCATCCAATGTTCAAACAATGATTTGATTTGCTCTAGTCAAACTCGTTTAAGAATAAATACTCAAAGTACATATTCTTGAATTATATCGAACTACAATTTTAAATCCAATTTAAATTATATTCAATACTAATTCGTATTTAATTCCAAATTAAATAATTACACCTTTTTATGTGCCTTAAAGACTTGGATTCCAAATCCAATCTTAATGGGTCTCAAAGGCCCAATTAGTATCCAATGGCACTATAGAATCGCGACACGTGTCCAGGCACATTTTAGCATGATCGGTTCTGATGATGACACGTGTCAGGCGCACGTTAGCATGGTCGGCGCACGTTAGCATCCGGTGTATTTTAGCAAATTTCTTCTGACTGGTCCATATGTCCGGCGCAAGTTAGCATGCGGTGCACTTTAGACGTCGTGACGCCGATGGATTGCGCGTCGCGACACGGCCAAATTACCAAAATACCATTTTTCGTCATTTTTCATTGTTTTGGCTCCAAATTGCTTCCAATGCTTCCCAAACTTTATTTATCTGTAAAATAACAATAAAACACATCAAAACGTTCACAAAACTCGAGAAATTATACAAAATTTTAGGTTAAATGAGTGGGAAATAGTGATATAATTACCACTCATCACACCCCCAAACCTAACATTTTGCTAATCCTCGAGCAAAACACAAAAATAAAATAACACAAAAATAAAATTAACTAAGCCACTTTTATAGGGATCACGGTTGCATTTAGCGTATGCAACAAGCCTTTAAACCCCTAGGTGTCCTTAGTGGACGAGTTGTAGTCTCGTGAGGATTTACAGCAATGATACCACAAATATTTTACAAAAGTAAAAAGAAAGTAAAACTAATGCACACAAAAGCAAAAAGACAAGAGAAAAAAGAATAAAGAGTTAATGACTAATCAGATGAAACTTCTACTCCAAGTTAGTAGTTGTTTTCTTTCTTTCTAAATTACTGAATAAGTAAATTCTCCGATTATATTTACCATTCTCCATATTCACAGCCAAAAAAATATTAAACAACTCATTTTTGCCAACAACAGTCATAAGTGCAGTTGATAAGATAGTAATATTTTTGTCCTAAAGTTTTATCAGAATTCACACCTTTTGTAGCAATGGAATAATTATTCTGATTTTTCTGATTTTTTCTTTGATTTTTGATTTTTTTATTTATATACAAGTTTGTAGCAATGGAATAATTTATCAGAATTCACACCAGTTGGCTTTAGGGCACCAAGTGTTAAGACACCCCTACGGACTTAATTACTCAGACTTCAGATATATATTTTTGCAGCATCTTTGATCCATGTAGCGAGCTTTGGGCCAGTGACTCCCAAACCAGTTGGTTTTAGGGCACTAAGTGTTGAAACACCCTTACAGACTTAATAACTCGGATCTCAGACGTTTTTTTTTTTTTACTCCATCACTTTTTGAGATGCTTCCTCCAATTAAACTAGAGCACTGAATATTACAAACTTTTCAATTTCAGCTTATGTCCGTATGTTACCATGCAAGTTGATAATACATGCCAACTAAGCATATGAAGATCCATTTTAGTCAGTATTATAGAGAATTCACAAATTAAATAATTTAAAAGGAAATAAACAAAAATTAACTTGTTCCGAAAAAATGGTTTGAGATACGTCTCAGGAGTGAAAACTCCTTACTCGGCTATCTCTTACCAATTTCACATTTTTAGTCAAAATAAAAACACAAAGATGCAAAATATTTTTGTAATTTTTCAATTTTTCAATTTTTTTGTATTTTTCGAAAAATTTTGGACTAGAAATAAAAACAACACACAAACTAAAAACAAGGTACTGATCAACTAATTCCCTCCCCCAAACCTAAATGAGACATTGTCCCCAATGTCTTAAACAGTAGAGAATAGTTTAGAAGATAGTACATGGTTAGCTGAAATTTTACAGGAAAAATTACCGATTAAGATCTATGTCCAATTTATGCTTTTTACCACGATCGCTATCTGACCATTTTTTAGTAAAAATTTCGACAGAATCTCCTCTAAAAACTCAAAATTTCCCCAAATTCACCATAAAACTAACACTTCAAAAATCACAACAATGTCAAACTTCGCCCCCAATTCTAGGAAATTCAATCGATCAGTCAATCCTCAAATCAGAAATCTACCAATTACTCACTGCCAAACTTCCAAGTTCACAACCCTCTAATTTCAACAAAATTAATCGACCACAAACTCTTAAAATTTTCAGTTATCCTCCTTGTAAATTCAGAATTCAAGAGATAATGAAGAGTTCAAGAACGATTTTACCAGTCTGAAAATGGTGATCTTATTTCTGGAAAAGTTGGATCTGAAAATGGAGGGTCTCGATTTTGGGTGTCTGTTGATCATGGGTTGCTTCGACTGTAAGTCTTGGCCGGAGGTTGGAAGCTCGGCAATGGGTGGATTGTCTGTTGGTTGAGGTGGTTCAGATGGTGGCTTGGAATCTCGGTGAAAGCTATTCGGTGGTTCGGTTATGGCTGATTTCGGCAGTGGGTGGCTTGGAATGGCTCAGTGGCTTCTTGGTCATGGGATTGGAGGCTCGGCAGTGGCTCGGCTGTTGGTTGAGGTGGCTCGATGAAGATGGTGGTGTGGTGGCTCGGTCGTGATGGAGATGGGTGTGCTTGACTGGAGAAGGCTCGGTGAAGGTGTCTCGGTCGTGTGGTGGTGGTTTCGGTTGTAGTGTTTTCAGATGAACAATTTGAGAGAAAATGGTGAAATGTTGAAGAAGGAGAAGTGAGATCTGTGTGTGGTGGCTGCTGGTTTTGGACCTGTTACCGATCACACGTCGCGACGCCAAATTGCTTCTTACGTCACGATTCTCGGTTTTTAGGGTTAGGGTTTGTGTTTTGTGGCCTTGGTGTCCGACAAGTAGGGTTTTCGTGTCGCGACGCGGGATTTTTATTTTTTATTTTTTTTTTGGCAAAATCAAGTCTTTCGACGAATAAATCCACTGGGACGCATATCAAGAGCTGACTCCTTACTTGGCCATCTTTACTGGATTAACTTTATATCCACGCGATTTTGTCAAATTTATTTTGTGAAAATCCCGCTTGCACTGGCTTGCTTGTCCTGAAATATTCCGTCTTTATTTTTCCTGCAAAAATAACACAAAATTAAAAATAATTCTACAACATGTTTACACAAAACAAAAAATAAATAATTAAAATTATTGCATGGGTTGCCTCCCTGCTAGCGCTAAATTTTTCTTCTTCAGCTAGACGTGACTGAAATCCATCTGTCAAGGAGGTTTCAGCGTCATTTTGGATGTCCGATTAAAGACAATCCCATGAGCGTTGCTTTTGAAGGGTCTCTTCCAACGGTAAGGTAGCAAAAATAATTTTGTCCCATTCAGTGCTTGTGCTACCTTCTTAAACATTGTCGCTCCAATGGTTCCTGAAAAGAAAGAAAGAAAATCAGGAGGTCTCGTATGGTGCTTGACTTTGAATAAGAGTTATATTCTGTCAAGCTTCTGGGTGATATCTTTGATTTGTACTCCCCAAAACAGTGATGTTTTGCCTGAATGCTTTGGATCTTTAATAAGTTCAGACATTTGCTCCTCTATTTGCTCTGCTTCTTGCTCCACTTTTTCTTCACAGATGAATTTTAAAATTTCCGTATTCAATTCTTCATCTGTCATCTGTGAAATGCATGCTCCATAAGTGTCAATCTGAGGATGTAAAGTTATGTCTATTTTTAGGTCTTCATCCTCTGATCTGAGTGAAATGATTGGCTCAGGTAGATCTTTTTCAAACATTTGTGCAATGGAAGATCCAAGATCTTCATTTGGAGGATAGAAAGTTTCATCCTCCTTTGTTGGTGCAGTTGGTACAAATAGCTCAGCTTCTTCATCCTCGTTAGAGTCAGAAGAATAATAAAAATCAAATTGAGACTTTGTTGGTTCAGACTCCTGAACTGATACCTCTGATTCTTAATACTGCTCAGCCTCGTCCTCTGTTATGATGTCATGATGAATCTCAGGATATTCGAAGGCTTCTTCAGTATTATTTGAATTTGCTCCTTGAGATATGTGATTCAGGTTATTTGTTAATTGTCTAACTTGATATGTCATCCTCTGCATAGATGCTGCTTGACTCTGAATTTATGCATCAAATTGAGCTTCCCATTCCTCGAGCCAATCTTTGAGCATGTCAATCAACTGATCTTCCTCTGATGGTTCTGGTTCTTGATGAAGATTGTAGATGGATGGTGGATAAGATGGAAAATGTGATGATTCTTCATACCTTGAATGATTCCGTAAATTCTGCCACTCTGAAAGGTATATACATTGATTGCTCGGGTGGTTACCATCCCAAATCACACATCTCCCTATTTCGTTCTGATGAGCAAATGTAGTATTGCTTGATTCTGACATCCAGTGATAGTTGTTGGGCTAGACAACAGGCCTCAAAAAACTGGATTGTTGCTCTCAGATTTGGGGTGTATCTTCTTCTAGTAAAGCTCGTAATCTTTCAATCTCCCAATAATGTTCCATTTTTCAATCTCCTGAAAACAAAAGAAAGAAATACAAATTACAGATAAAAATAAAGAAAATTAGATACAAGTAAATTAGATAGTTCAAAATTAATAACTCAAGAAAAATAAGTCCCCGACAACGGCGCCAAAAACTTGACCGGCGTAAACACACACGTATAACGCAAGCGCACTTATTGTTCAAGTAGTATAAAAATATCGATCCCACGAGGACTTAATTCCTACTTTTGTTATTAATTATTGATACTATTTATTTACAGGTATCTAATTATGGGAGAAGGGAATTGATTGCTTTTGGTTGGTTGAATGTGGATTTGCTAATTAAAATAAAAACAGACTCAAAAGAAAATACTAAGGAAAATAACAAAAGACTCAAAGATCTAGGGTCATGACTCCACACAATATTAATATAAAGATGAATTGATTCTCTTATCTATGTGTAATAAATCAGTTTGCTAACCTGGAATACGAAAATATGCAAAAACCTCTGTCGATGGTCAGACGCAAATACCCAGTATAACCCAATTGAACCATATGTCTATGTCAACCAAATTACCTGGATTCATTAAGATTAAGTTCCAATTATGGCTACCCCCGCCCAACAGGTATATGTCTATCCTGTAAGGAAATCTATTAAAGGGTTATCTATCCTCAAGAAGATCGTGGACTATTGAATCTAAGGCTGAAACCTAAAATCCCTATGTCTAGTTCATTTTAAGTTTACGTGTCCGGCGCAAGTTAGCATGCGGCGCACTTTAGACGTCGCGACGCCGATGGATTGCGCGTCGCGACGCGGCCAAATTACCAAAATACCCTTTTTCGTCATTTTTCACTGTTTTGGCTCCAAATTGCTTCCAATGCTTCCCAAACTTTATTTATCTGTAAAATAACAATAAAACACATCAAAATGTTCACAAAACTCGAGAAACTATACAAAATTTTAGGTTAAATGAGTGGGAAATAGTGATATAATTACCACTCATCAGGCTTTTAATTAATTCTTTAGGCTTGGGCTTTTGGCCAAAATGGATCTAACCCATAATGCCTAGGCCCAATAGGAATCACCCTATACCATAGAATCAATTTTGGCCCATTAGGCCCAATTAAATTATTAAAGGCCCAATTGTCATATTTTGGACTTTATGGAAATGGTTTAGGCCCAAATATAATCCAAGACTAAAATTTGGCCCAACCAAGCCCATTAGCCCAATTACAACAAATTAAATTAATATATCATTCCAAATTACACATTAATTCAATTGAAGTGTAATTAACACAATTAATTAATTAATCTAGTTTTCCAAAACACTAATTAATCTAATTAATCATGCTTAACATTTTAATTTATGTCCAACACAAATTAAAACACAATCAATCCATTCCAACATGCTTCATACTCACGGCAATACATGAAATTAACATCCAAGTTTGATTTCAATATAATTAAATCAACAATTAACATTCAATTTCATGTGAATCAACATATCCAATTGTCTAATTCAAAAAATGACCATGAGCTTCCTAGGGTAATTTTCGGCCAAGAGGTAGGAATTAGGGAAAATTAATCTAATCAATTTTACACAATTCCAACAATGCACAAATCCAATTGAACATCATATAAAATATCCCAACAATCAATTTAGGCAAAATCAAGCTCCAAGCCAAAATCCCAAATTAAAGTCCATAAACCCTAGAAATTAAATCAAGCTTAGATCTCGTTCTGATACCATTATGAGTGTCCTAGACATGCCACATGATCTCTAAGCGTGATTCATGTGTGAATAAAATAAAAAATAAGTTGCGGAAGACTTAAATTGATCGGTTGAGTTCAAAACTTTTCATGGATGTTGAAGCTTCCAACCTCATGGGTGAGTATCCCTATCACCTTCAAATGACTCCCATATGTGCTAGCAAGAACAAAATGGAACAAATTTTATCTCCCAATGAGAAACAAATTTCCCAAGAGAGAGGGAAGCAATCGGCCCCTTTTAAAGTCATGGCCATTCGGCCAAGTCTGAGAGAGACGAGGCAATGACCAATCACTTTCGGCCTTAACAAATCAAAAGAAGAGAACAAATTGCTATTATTTCGGCCAAGCTGATCAGAGAGAAGAAGCCAATTGCCTTTTGTTTAAGTGAAAAGCAAATGTTGGTTTTCAGAATTTTTTTTAAAAAAAAGCAGAGGCAAATAGACTTTTATTTCTTAAAGAGAGAAAAAGCAAAATTTTGTTTTCTACCTTTTTCAAATCAGAGGCCATTCGGCCTAGGAGAGAGAGAAATGAAATTTTCCAAAAAAATCATTAATTAATTATTTTGACTTGGTAGGTATGATGTGTATTAAATCAAATTTACTTATTTCCAACCACTTATATCAATTGTTGACAATTGATGTAAGTCATGGGTCACACCCATTTAATTCCAAATCTAGTTAGCTTACACAACACACTTTGGGCTCGGATTCGTTTAATCCAATTAAATGAATTTTCCATCGCAATGGAATTAAATCTAATTTAATTAAATAATAATGCCCAACAAAATTATTACGAAAGTCACTTACAAATTAATTCTAAATTAATTCGTTCGCCCGAATTAAAATCCAATTTTAATTCCGCTTTGAAATTCGATTTCATTTAATATATCTAATATATCATTTAATCGATTAATTCCAAATTAATCGTTTTCTCTCTTCAATCCGATTTTTATCCCAGATAAATAAATAAATTAAATAGTAAAATCTAATTTAACTATTAAATTTACTTTGCCGATTAATTCCAAATTAATCGTGTTCTCTCTTCTTATAAATTAATCCCAGATTAATTCTTTCTCTGATAATTAATCTCAGATTAATTCTTGCCATAATTAATTCCAGATTAATTTTCTCTCTCTTAATAAATCCCATATTAATATTGTTCGAGTCAAATGTCATCGGTGAATCTTTGGGATGCGACCCAAGAGAACCCTGGATATGTTGGCAGTAAATACGGTTATCGGACTATCCGAATACGTGCGTACCCGGTACCACGTTCTTACCGATTTTACAAGACAAGGTTGGCTTCTAGCAAAACACTGTGTCTACCCAATTCTCCAGAAATATTCTTCTATGGAATACATGATCATTGGCAGGCGTAGTATACGTAGTATTGCACATTACGATCCTGTATCGGATGTCACATGCTAGGCCTGGGGCTGGAGTTGTGTCTGCCCCGTACGAAGCATATATCGGATCACTAGCAACTAGTCTCTTTATTATCGAAAAGTCATGACCTAGTCATACTTCCCCGATGGCTATAGTACTTAGAGTACCAGTTCTGTATCCATGCGTGATCATCATCTCCATATGACTGAAGTGATACTTTCATCTTGACATCACACCCAATACACTACGATTCTCAGTATAGCCAGAAGAGACATACACAGAACCTGTTAAAGCCCCGGATGACCAAAACCAAAGTATATTGATTGTCGCAAGTATTAGCGATGCAAGTCTCAGATTAAGACCAAATGCACCTACCCTGATTCAGATTCCCATAGACACATAGTCATACTTCCAATGGGATTCCGATGGGTCTATCCAGAGCCAAGCTGTTTCCGTACCATCCGTAAACAGAACCTCCTATTACACTTGCATGAGTATCCAATACTCAAATATATGAGAACTATGCGGTTACGCTTCCATAACACGTAAAAATGTAATACTAGCCTATTCCGCATTATCGATGTCCAATCTCGATAATACTACGACTAGGGATATTTAATCATGACTTTGTCATATTATCTCGATAGTTGCAACATAATAGAGAACCGGTTCTGTATCCCTCTGCGTGATCATCATCTTCATATGTCTGAAGTGATACTTCCGTCTTGACATCACACCCAATACACTACGATTCTCAATAAACCCAGAAGATGCGTACACAGAACTTGTTAAAGTCCCGAACGACCAAAACCAAAGCGTATTGATTCGCAAGTACTAGCGATGCAAGTCTCAGATTAAGACCAAATACACCTACCCTGAAGCAGATTCCCATGGACACATAGTCATACTACCAATGGGACTTCGCAGAGTCTATCTAGAGCGAAGATATTTCCATACCATCGGTAAACACAACCTCCTATCACACTTGCATAAGTCACCAATACTTAAATATATGAGAACTATGTTGTTACGCTTCCATAACACGCACAAGTGCAATACTAGTATATTTTTCATTATCGATGTCCAGTCTCGATAATACTACGACTAGGATATTTAATGATTAAACCTTTGTGGATTGATATTGTCTCATATCTTATAATCTGGAACTAATCATAAGGACTTTTATCATTTATATATATAAGTAATCTAATTACAAAAAAATGATAAAATGCAATTTCCATTGTCACATAGTTAATTTGTACAAAAATCACAATGTCTTTTACAAATAGTGACGCTATGGGTAAAAATTGTCCAACATCTTTTGCGGAAAGAAGGGTCATTGGAAGAAAGACTGCAGATCCTTGAAAGCCAAAGAAGCTAGGGACGCCCAAGAGACCAAAAAGCCTAATGCTTCCTGTATGTTGTATATGATTGAACTATATTCTCAAAACTCTGAACCTTATTCTTGGGTGTTTGACACCGGTGTGGACTCACTTGTGTAACAATGTGCAGGGCCTGAGAAATAGTAGGAGACTCCGTCATGGGGAGGTTGACTTACGCATGGGTAATGGAGCAAAACTGGCTGCATTGTGCGTGGGGACCTATTCATTAGTTTTGCCTAATGGTTTAATTTTAGACTTAGAAGATTGTGTTTATGTACCTTCTCTAGTAAAGAACATCATTTCAATTTCTTCTTTATGTAATAAAGGCTTTTCATGCCTAATAAGTTGTAATGAATGTTCTATTTATTTCAATGAAATAAAATATGGAGATGGTATTTTAAATAATAGTATCTATGTCTTACAAACTAACAAAGAATGTTCAACCTCTAATATATACAACGTTAACTCGAATAATCTCAATGAATCACTTCTATGGCTCATTCGCTTATGTCATATCAATGAAACAAGATTAACTAAGCTACAAAAGGATGGGTATTTCAAACCCTTCAAATATAAACTTGTTTACTTGGTAAAATGACCAAATTACCCTTCAAAGGTAAAGAATAGCGTGCAGCGGAGACATTAGAACTCATACACTCTGATGTATGTGGACCAATGTCAGTCACCGCTAGAGGTGGATTCTCCTACTTTATTACCTTTATCGATGATCATTCGCGATATGGGTATGTGTACCTCATGCGGTACAAATCTGAAGCCTTTGAGAAATTCAAAGACTTCAAGGCTGAAGTAGAAAACCAGCTTAATAAAAGTATTAAGTCACTAAGGTCTGACCGAGGTGGTGAATACTTAAGCAACGAATTTCAAGATTACTTGTGAGAAAATGGCATTGTTTCCCAGTGGACTCCTCCGGGAACTCCACAGCATAATGAGGTCTCCAAAAGGAGAAATCAGAAATTATTAGATATGGTCCGATCAATGATGCCAGACACGGATCCACCTCTTTTATTTTGGGGTCTTGCTTTAGAAACTGCAACACTACTACAAAACCAAGTTCCTTCCAAGACTGTTAGTCAAACACCATATGAGTTATGGTCTGGGAAACATCACAGTCTTAGTTATCTAAGAGTTTGGGGATGTGAAGCATATGCCAAGCTCACACAAACTAACAAATTGGATGATATGGCAGTTAAATGTAAGTTTGTAGGATATGCCTTGAACTCAAGATCATACGTGTTCTACGTCCCAAATGTACAAAGAACATTTTTCTCACAAAATGCTAAATTTCTAGAGAATGAATTCCTTCTCAAGAAATATAATGGGAGTTACTTGACCTCGATGAGGTATGAGAAGAACAAACTAACATAGAACTAAACCCCAGGCCCCTCAAAACAGCAGCGACGGAACAACCACAAGGTTATGAACTCAGAAGGTCTGGTAGGGAAAGACATGAGCCTGAAAGATATGGTTTCCATATTGATGAGGAACATGATCAGGTCATTGTTAATGACGATCCCACCAGTTATAACGAAGCAATGCGTGACATTGATTCAGTCAAGTGGCTTGAGGCCATGAAATCCGAAATAGACTCTATGTATCAGAATCAAGTCTGGGATTTGGTAGATGCACCTGAAAGGATAAAACCTAAAGGCTGCAAGTGGATTTACAAACGTAAAACTGATATAGAAGGCAACATCCAAACCTATAAGGATAGATTGGTGGCGAAAGGTTATAGACAAATCCAAGGAATTGACTATGATGAAACCTTCTCGCCTGTTGCAATGATAAAGTCCATTCAAATTTTACTGGCACTAGTTGCACACTTTGATTATGAGATTTGGCATATGGATGTCAAAACAGCTTTCCTTAATGGGAACCTCGTAGAGAAAGTCTATATGACACAACCTGAGGGGTTTGCATATAAGGATGATCATAATAAAGTATGCAAGCTTAAACGATCCATTTATGGACTCAACTCAAGCAAGCCTCCAGAAGTTGAAAGATACGATTTGATGAGACAATCAAAGAATTTGACTTCATCAAAAATGTAGACGAGCCTTGTGTTTACAGGAAAAGTAGTGGGAGTGCTGTTATATTTCTTGTATTATATGTCGATGACATATTAATCATCGGGAATGATATTCTCATGATGCAAGCCACCAAGCAATGGTTATCTCAGAATTTCTCCATGAAAGATTTGGGAGAAGCAGCCTACATCCTCGGCATTAAGATCTACCGTAATAGATCTAAGAGGTTGTTAGGACTTTCTCAATCTATGTACATAGATAAATTTTTGAAAAGATTCAAAATGGAAGATTCCAAAAGAGGTAATTTACCTACTTGTCATGTAATCAAATTATCTAAGGAGCAATGTCCACATACTTCTTCAGATAGAGAGCGTATGAGTAGGATCCCTTATGCTTCAGCAATAGGATCGATCATGTAGGTCATGCTATGTACAAGACCTTATGTCTCTTATGCTCTTAGCATAACGAGCAGGTATCAGGCAAATCCTGGTGAGCAACACTAGGCAGCTGTCAAAACAATCCTCAAGTATATGAGAAGAACTAAGGATGTGTTTTTGATATACGGAGATTGTTCTGAGATGAAAGTCATTGGTTACTGTGATGCGAGCTTTCAGACCGATAGGGATGACAACAGATCACAAACAGGATATCTATTACTTTAAATAGAGGTGTTGTAAGTTGGAAAAGCTCAAAGCAGTCAACTACAACAGACTTCACCACTGAAGCCGAGTATATTGCAGCATCTGAAGCAGCTAAAGAAGCAGTCTGGATAAAGAATTTCATCACGGAGCTGGAAGTGCTTCCCACGATAAAGAATGGCATCACGATGTACTGTGACAACACGGGCGCCATTGCTCAATCAAAGGAACCAAGGTCCCACCAGAAATCCAAGCATGTACTCATGCGATTTCATCTCATCAGGGAGATTGTTGAGAGAAAAGAAGTTATTATAGAGAAAATACCCACAGAATATAATCTTGCAAATTCTCTGACTAAAGGGCTGACTCAACAAAAGCATTATAGGCACACCCGAGAGTATGGTGTCCAGATTCATTCTAGTTGGCTATAGTGCAAGTGCGAGATTGTTAGGGATATACCCTATACCTAACTTGAGGATGGGTTATATGTACATGTATTTGTAATATTTTCATTAATTAATAAAATGGCAATCTTTATTATATGTGTCTTACATAACTTATATGAATCATCAACACTGTAATAAAGCCCTTAGAGTAATAAGACGATGGCTTCCACGCCTTATGAGAATCATTACTCTTAAATGTTCCTAGTCATAGTTTTGTGAATAATATGGGCGTTCATAAAGCGGAGAGACTAGCATGATGATATGATCCGCCCTTAAGTGGGGTAGCCGATCTCATAGGCTACTAGCGCAGATCCGTCCGCTTGGTGTATCACATGGATGCATGAGTTGCTCGTGTCCATCGAACTGACCGTCGAAAGTTTTCATATGGAGTGTTTATCCCATGTGTCTGTGAGAACTTTCATGTATCGATTATATGACTAGTCCTTAGACTTGAGGTCTTTACAATCGTATGTGTGGATCAAATTACTTTGACATTCTCCTTCCTCGGTTCAAAAGATCCGGTCATAAGGGTATGATTGGGTCATTTGTTGAAACACATGAAGTTTTTAAAGATACAACAGAGAATCGCCACTCTCTCGGATAATATTTTCTTATAAGAGTAGTATTCCAATTCGCGGGTTGATATGTGTGATCAGTACTTGAGACTGTGGCCACAGCGAAGAATCATGTGAGATTCTTAGGTTAGCACGATTCATGACACTATCAACACCATATCTTTGACCATATGGGTAGACACTTTCCGTACCTTAGGTCAATATGTGGGGATACAGTGAGGCGATGGACCGTATCATATGTAAATCACATACAGAATGGGTATATATATATCTTTCCTTCTCATTTGGGGGCCTTGGCATGTTGCTAGATGTCAACCTTGGACATTGAAATCGAACGACCATCTAATCGGAGGATAATTTATGTTCGTTTAAATTATCACGATTCATTTCATGTCCAACTGGAGGGGAACCCAAAAGGTCACACACAACAAAGTCGAAATAAATGGTTAACAGTGCACAGTACAAATATAACAGCATAAATGATTGCTGTAGGAATTGTTCATAAATGGTTCAATGTGTTTAATTATTGAACAGATTATTTATGAGGTTCCATAGTGGCTTAGGGATTGGTGAATTATGATAGGGGCACTTTGGGAATTGGAATATAAAAAAATTACTATTCATGTGAATAATAATTTTTTTTTTGTTATTTGTTTTGAATTCCAATTCGGACCAAACTCTTATAAGGGTTTTATAATCTCATTAAACCACTAAATTAAGATCCAATGGTTAAGATTAAATTAGCTTTTATCCCACATCGGATTCTTAATTAATTTTGTTGTCTTTGGAGCACTATATAAACCCAAAGAATTCTTCACAAATTTTTACACCAAAATCTTTCATATCTTTGGTTTATATAAGTGAGCAACTCTAAAGTTTAAGAGTACGCCACTGATTTTGAGGATCCTTAAGTCTAATTGACTAGAGGAACCTCGAGTTAAAAGTTTTGAGGTATTTTCCTAGGCTAGCACCAATGGCAAAATACCCGTGCACTCGAGGCGTAGTCTTTCCGTTGAGTTTTGGCTTTGGTGTGTGCATCTTTGGAGGCCACACACTTGGGTGGCTCTTTGGAACGTGGAAGAGCTTGCTGAGTTCGAGAAAAGCTTGTAGATTGGATGGAGGACTGGATGAGTCTTCGGTTCAAATAAGTCTTTTCTTTCTTTATTTTAATTGGAGTTCTAATGATAGTTAGCATGTTTAGGTTTATGTTCTTTGCATGTTTTATGAGGTTTATGCTTAGAATATATAGTAACATGCCTAGGCTTGTAGAATAATCAAAACAAATGGGTCTTGGGCAAAGGGAAAGCGGCATAATAATTTTTAATTTTTGATGTGCACTCGCGACCGCTTCCCAATATTTAGACACATGCAAGTGTACGCGAGGGCGATAGCCAAATCTCAGTATGTATGGCGATATGGGAGAGATGTCACAATCTCGATCGTTGCATATGTAGCCTTTCAAGTTAAATAGTTTTCATGTTTTACTGTTCAGATCACATTTACAGTTTTAGCTATGTTATCAGCGTACAGGTTCATGATTACAATTATAATTCATGTTTACAACTTTCAATATGTGTTACAGTTTTAGTTAATGTTATGATTTGTATCTTGTAATAGTTTGCAGTAATAGCTTTAAATCATGTTTTCATTTTTTCAAGCAGGTGTACAGTTTCTAATAAAGTTTATAGTTGTACATATTGTATACATGTAATAGTCAGGTTTACGAGTCTTAGTGAATGTTACAGTTTACAGTTAATATGTTGGGGATATGCCCTAGAATCAATCATGTCATACGGTTCAGGGTATTATCTTTATGTAAATATAATATTCTAATAAGTCCTAAATTAATTTAGGATTAATATAATGACAATATTATAATATTTTGTATTTGTTCAGTTGCTATCATATACTTTATGTAAAATACGATCCCGTGATGTATTTCGTATCGAGACTCTATCTGCAAAAGGTTATAGATATGAGTTTAGATTTTTAATTTAAATACATATAAATCTATTCCTGGTTGAGATAATGTCATCAGGTATGATCACATAACATGATTGGCATATTTTTGATACTAATAATTGGGTGAGGAGTCTCACATCACAAGGGCATGAACATGTGTAATACGTTTGAGAAACGTATTGCTGAACGTTACCAAACATGACGATTCACATGAATGATTATCCGCAGTCAATGATTCATCGCACACTCATACTAGTGTACCATTAGTCCTTTGACTTGAGATGTCACGATTGTCGTCTGCATTGAGAGGCATAATTCACTT
Organism: Zanthoxylum bungeanum; assembly: GCA_019454045.1. Lineage (NCBI taxonomy): Eukaryota > Viridiplantae > Streptophyta > Magnoliopsida > Sapindales > Rutaceae > Zanthoxylum > Zanthoxylum bungeanum. The sequence continues at coordinate 8,278 of SKCR01027264.1, read as the reverse complement.
GTGTATATAGCACCGGGTTAGCCAAGTATGGTTAAAGAAGCTTGCTGGCAACATGTTCTTGTTGGAAAATTATGACCCATAGCATCACTATTTGTAAAAGACATTGTGGTTTTTGTACAAATTAACTATGTGACAAAGGAAATTGGTAATTTATCATTTCGTAATTAGATTACTTTAATATATAAATGATAAAAGTCCTTATGATTAGTTCTGGATTAATAAGATATGAGACAGTATCAATCCACAAAAGGTTTAATCATCAAATATCCCTAGTCGTAGTATTATCGAGATTGGACATCGATAATACGGAATAGACTAGTATTGCACTTGTGCGTGTTATGGAAGTGTAACGACATAGTTCTCATATATTTGGGTATTGGATACTCATGCAAGTGTAATAGGAGGATCTGTTTACCGATGGTATGGAAATAGCGTCGCTTTGGATAGACCCCTCGAAATCCCATTGGTAGTATGACTATGTGTCTATGGGAATCTGAATCAGGGTAGGTGTATTTGGTATTAACCTGAGACTTGCATCACTAATACTTGCGACAATCAATACGCTTTGGTTTTGGTCATCTGGGAATTTAACAGATTCTGTGTACGCCTATTCTGGGTATACTGAGAATCGTAGTGTGTTGGGTGTGATGTCAAGATGGAAGTATCACTTCATTCATATGGAGATGATGATCACAAAGGGATACATAATTGGTACTCTTAAATGCTGCAGCTATCGGGATAATATGACTAGGTCATGATTATCCGATTACAGAGACTAGTTGCTAGTGATCCGATATATGCTTCGTACGGGGTAGACACCATTCCAGCCCCAGGCCTAGTATGTGACATCCGATATTGGATCGTAATATGCAATACTTAGTATACTACGCTTGATAAATATTATGTATTCCTTAAAAGAATATTTCTGGAGAATTGGGTAGGCACGGTACTTTGTTAGAAGCCAATCATGTCTTGTAAATCTGTAAGAACGTGGTACAGGTACGCACGTGTTCGGATAGTCCGACGACCGGATTTACTGCCAATATATCCAGGAATCTCATGGGTCGCTTCCCAAAGATTCACCGATGATGTTTGACTCGAACAGAATTAATCTAGGATTAATTATAAGAGAGAAAATAATCTAGGATTAATTGCGGCAAGAATTTATCTGGGATAAAATTCGAATAGTAAAGAGAGAACGATTAATTTGGAATTAATCGATCAAATAATATATCGGATATATTAATTGAAATTAGATTTCAATGCGGAATTAAAATTGGATTTTAATTCGGGCAAACGAATTAATTTAGAATTAATTCGTAAGCGACTTTAATAATAATGTTGCAACGAAAAATTCGTTAATTCGGAATTAAACGAACCCGAACCCTAGCGAAATTGTGTGTTGGATTGTTCGACTTAAATTCAGAATTTACAAGTGGTGGGACCCACTTGACTTACATCAACTAGTTTGACTAGTGATGGAAGTAGTTGATGGTTGAGTATAAAGCTTAGATTGCTTGTTTTTCACTCAACCAAAGTCCAACATACTTTGTCATTTGGAATGACATATACCTAAATTGGATTTGGTAAATGGCAATTTGATTTGAGAAATAAAATATCAAGAAAACAAAACACTCTCTCTCATTCCCTCACAAAGCCGAGAACTTCTCCCTCTCTCTTAGAAATTTTGTTGTAAATTTTCTTCAAGCTAGCACTTTCAAGGAGTCATTCAAGGTGTTAGGGAAACTAATCCCTTGAGTTTGGAACACAAAGCAAGCTTGGAGCTTCAACAAAGGATCAAAAAGTTTTAAACTTCATACATCAATCAAATCTGTTCAATGTAAGTCTTCTGCAACTTCTTTGAATATTTACACACGGAATCATGATTAGAGATCCTTGCCATGTTCTAGGAACACTAAAAATGGTATCAGATCGCCTTTTCTAAGCATGAAATGAGTTTAGGGTTTTTATTCTTTAATTTGGGTTTTTATGTTTTGAGCTTGATTTCTTCAAATTGTTTGTTTGGTTGAGCTTGGATGATGATGAATTGGATTTTTGCATCTTAAAATTTGAGAAAAATTGATTGGATAAATTTTCCCTAATTTCCTTGCAAAAGCCGAATATGAACCCTAGTATATATCATGGTGATTTTTTGATTTTAGACCATTGGATGTGTTTAAAGCATGATGTGTATATTGATTGTTGATTTAATTAGATTGAAATCAAAATTGGATATTAATTATGCCAAATTGCTGTGACTATAGAAGCATGAAATTGATTGATTTTGCTTCAATTTGTGTTGGACATGAGTTGGTTAATTAAAGCATGATTAATTAGTTTAATTGGTGTTTTGGAAATATTGATTTCACTAATTAATTATGGCTATTACACTTTAATTAAAATTAATGTGAAATTTGGAATTTTGTATTAATTAAAATTAGTCTTTAATTTTGAATTGGGCTAATATTGTTGTATTTGGGATTAATGGGCTTGGTTGGGCCAAACTTGGTTTAGGACAATTGGATTGGATCCAAATTAGGCCTAAAACCATTTCATAAAGTCCAAATATAATAATTGTGCCTTCAAATAATTTAATTGGGTCTAATGGGCCTAAATTATTTTTTGGCAAATAGGGTGATTCCTAAATTGGGCCTTGGCATTTGGGTTTGATCCATATTGGCCAAAAACCATACCTTAAGAATTCATTAAAAGTCCATTGGACTTTAATTAAATTGACATTGGATGTTAATTGGGCATTTGAGACCCATTTAGATTGGATTTAGAATCTAAGTCTAAAAGGCACATAAATAAGTGTAATTATTTAATTTGGAATTAAATTAGAATTACTATTGAATACAAATTAAATTTGATTTAAAATTGTAGTTCGTTATAATTCAAGAATACGCACTTTGAGTATTTATTCTTAAACGAGTTGGACTCGCGCAAATCAAATCGTTGTTTGAACATTGGATGGTCATTAATACAAAGATTAATTAATTGGATTAGATTGATTGAATAACATGCTTTGTGTGAATACATGGATGTATTGTATGAATAATATATATCATATGGATATTAGAAGGGTGAAAGCAATTTTGGAAATTGTTGTAATAAATTTAGAGTTTATTAAATTGGACCTGCGAGTCCAGCCTTTTATCTCTTGACTCTTTGTATTTCTATTCTCACCAATTCCCCTCAATGTTGATGAGGTTTCTTTATTTTATTATGTAATTGGGTAGAAGTTAGAATAGTGCTAGCGGGAGAGAGGTAAATGAGAGATTTATGTGAGTATCTTAAACATGCCACGGGATCTCTAAGCGTGATTCGTGTGTGAATAAAAACAAAAATAAGTTGCGGATGACTTACATTGATCGGTTGAGTTCAAAACTTTTATTGTATGTTGAAGCTTCAAAGCTCATGGGTGAGTATCCCTATCACCTTCAAATGACTCCCATATGTGCTAGCAGGAACAACTGGAACAAATTTTATCTCCCAATGAGAAACAAATTTGCCCAAAAGAGAGGGAAGCAATCAGCCCCTTTTAAAGTCATGGCCGAATGGCCAAGTCTGAGAGAGACGAGGCAGTGACCAATCGCTTTCGGCCTTAAAAAATCAAAATGCCAAATCAAAAGAAGAGAATAAATTGCTTTTATTTCGGCCAAGCTGATCAGAGAGAAGAAGCCAATTGCCTTTTGTTTAAGTGAAAAGCAAATGTTGCTTTTCGGCATTTAAAAAAAAAAAAAAAACAGAGGCAAATAGCCTTTTATTTCTTAAAGAGAGAAAAAGCAAAATGTTGTTTTCTACCTTTTTCAAATCAGAGGCCATTTGGCCTAGGAGAGAGAGAAATGAAATTTCCCAAAAAAATTCATTAATTAGTTATTTTGACTTGGTAGGTATGATGTGCATTAAATCCAATTTACTTTAATGCCAACCACTTATATCAATTGTTGAGAATTTATGTAAGTCATGGGTCCCACCCATTTAATTCCAAATCTAGTTAGCTTACACAACACACTTTGGGGTCGGATTCGTTTAATCCAATTAAATGAATTTTCTGTCGTGACGTAATTAAATCTAATTTAATTAAATAATAATGTCCAGCAAAATTATTACGAAAGTCGCTTACGAATTAATTCTAAATTAATTCGTTCGCCTGAATTAAAATCCAATTTTAATTTCGCTTTGAAATCCGATTTCATTTAATATATCTAATATATCATTTAATCGATTAATTCCAAATTAATCGTTCTCTCTCTTCAATCCGATTTTTATCCCAGATAAATAAATAAATTAAATAGTAAAATCTAATTTAACTATTAAATTTACTTTGCCGATTAATTCCAAATTAATTGTGTTCTCTCTTCTTCATAAATTAATCCCAAATTAATTCTTTCTCTGATAATTAATCTCAGATTAATTCTTACCGTAATTAATCCCAGTTTAATTTTCTCTCTCTTAATTAATCTCAGATTAATATTGTTCAAGTCAAATGTCATCAGTGAATCTTTGGGGTGCGACCCAAGAGATCCATGGATATGTTGGCAGTAAATACGGTTATCGGACTATCCGAATACGTGCGTACCCGGTACCACATTCTTACCGATTTTACAAGACATGGTTGGCTTATAGCAAACCACCGTGTCTACCCAATTCTCCAGAAATATTCTTCTACAGAATACATGATCTTTGTCAGGCGTAGTATACGTAGTATTGCGCATTACGATCCAGTATCAGATGTCACATGCTAGGCCTGGGGTTGGAGTTGTGTCTGCCCCGTACGAAGCATAAATCGGATCACTAGCAACTAGTCTATTTATTATCGGAAAGTCATGACCTAGTCATACTTCCCCGATGGCTATAGCACTTAGAGTACGAGTTCTGTATCCATGCGTGATCATCATCTCCATATGACTGAAGTGATACTTTCATCTTGACATCACACCCAATACACTACGATTCTCAATATACCCAGAAGAGGCGTACACAAAAATTGTTAAAGCCTCGGACGACCAAAACCAAAGTATATTGATTGTCGCAAGTATTAGCGATGCAAGTCTCAGGTTAAGACCAAATACACCTACCCTGATTCGGATTCCCATAGACACATAGTCATACTACCAATGGGACTTCGCGGGGTCTATCCAGAGCGAAGCTGTTTCCGTACCATCGGTAAACACAACCTCCTATCACACTTGCATAAGTATCCAATACTTAAATATATAAGAACTATGCTGTTACGCTTCCATAACAAGCACAAGTGCAATACTAGTCTATTCTGCATTATCGATGTCCAATCTCGATAATACTACGACTAGGGATATTTAATGATTAAACCTTAGTGGATTAATGATGTCTCATATCTTATTAATCTGGTACTAATCATATGGACTTTTATCATTTATATATCTAGGTAATCTAATTACAAATGATAAAAGAGCAATTTCCTTTGTCACATAGTCAATTTGTACAACACCATGTTCTGTACAAATAGTGATGCTATGGGTCACAATTATCCAACAATCTCCCACTTGGCCTATAGCCAATCACTCAAATATCTAACACCTGAACTATGTATGGGTCCCTCAAACTTCTGCTGAGAAACAGCTTTCGTCAGCGGATTTATAATGTTATCATCTGATGCGATTTATTCGATCATCACATCGCCACGATGTATGATTTTACGAATCATATGAAATAGTTGAAGTACATACTTGGATCATTGATGAGACCGCGGTTCCTTAGCCTGTGCTGTAGCCTAGCTCAGCTGCTAACAGAACTACTCCTAATCTAATTAGGAATTTTATAGATCCAAAATGCTTCTTTTGCTGTCTGCAGTAATGTTCCGCTCTTGTTGTTTATTCGGCAACAGTATCTTGCTTGGAAGATTTCCAGCTCACCGTTCCATTATTCAAACTATATATGTACCCTTATTGCGACTTACAGTCATTTTTTCGGTTTGGAAACTTGCAGTGGTGAACCGAGTCACCTCAAGTTCTCATTTCCCCATATTCTCAGAAAGCATCCTTGGTTCATCCAAGATACTCAAGGATGTTCTTAACTTCAATCCAGTGCTCAAAGCATATGAGACATCAGGTCACGTACATATCAAAATGTACAAATGCTGAGAGAATGTCAGCAGCTTTCTCGATCTATCCCAGTAGATCTTTATTCCTATAATAAAGCCTGTTTCTCCCAGGTATTCTACGGAAAAATTTTCATCAAAGCCAAGCTTTCATCGATTTTACTATGGGATGTTATTGCTAAGTAGCAATACATCATCAACTTATAGGACAATCATTTTCAATGCGCTCTCAATAACCTTCTTATATACACAAGAATCATCTTCGTTTTGAATTAAATCATATACCATTATGATTACATCAAAATGCTGGTTCCAAGAACACAATGCTTGCTTCAATCCATGAATGGATCGATTTAACTTGCAAACCTTGTTTGCATGTTTTGGCACGACAAAATTGTCAGGATGTTGTATACAAATATCCTCCAAAAGGTTTCCGTTAAGGAAAGCGGTTTTGGCGTCCAACTGTCATATTTCATAAACGAAATATACGGTTAAAACAAGCATTATCCGAATGGATTTAATCATGGCAACATGTGAAAGGTTTCGTCGTAGTCGACATTATGTCTTTGACGATGCCCTTTCTGTACAGGCCTAGCTTTGTACATTTGTATGTTGTCATCCATATATGTCTTCCTTGAAGACACATTTAGTACCAATAGGCACAATGCCTTCTGGTACATCAACCAGTGTCTAAACTTAGTTGGTATACATGGAATCCATTTCGAACTTCATGGAAATTTGCCATAAAAGGAGTCGATACCTTGTATCACTTCTTCATACGTAGCCGGTTCGTCTTCCTTAATAAGATTGAGTCTACATGAGGTGAGATCAGAAACCCATAGCTCCCAGGTTATTTTTCTGACTCTCTCCGACCTACGTGGTTCTTGTGTATACGAAGATTGTGGTACAGTTTCATCCCTGATAAACTGTTTGTGTTCCGTAAAGGAGTCGGTGCCTGGAACAGTATTACTCCGATTTTAATCGAGTTTTTCTTTCCTCCCACTTACCACTGCATATAGGAATTCCTCTTAGGAAAACCGCATGGAGAGCAACAATTACATTGTTCTCTTATGAGTTGTATAAGTACTATACTTTGGTTTCCCTAGGACAACCTACAAATAGGCACTTATCTGATTTGGGTTCTATTTTGGTACCATCGAAACATTTAGCGTATGCCCAGCATTCCCAAATCTTCAGGAATGAGAAACCCGATTTCTTTCCTGTTCATATCTAATATGAAGTATGTCTAACAGATTTTCATGGAAATTTATTCAAAATAAGTATTGCACTGTTTAGTGTGTATCCTCAGGAGGAAATTGGTAGCTCAAAGCGACTCATCATCAACCTTACCATGTCCAACAAAGTTTGGTTTTTCTGTTCGGAGATACCATCAAATTGAGGTGTTCCGGGAGGAGACTAATGTGAAAGAATACTATACTCTTTCAAGTAATCGAGAAACTTATTGCTCAAGTATTTTCCACTACGGTCCAACCATAATGTCTTAATACTTTTGCCCGTCTGTTTTTCTATACTTCGTGTCGAAACTCTTTGAATTACTCAAAAGTTTATGACTTGTGTTTCATAAGATACACATAACTGTAATGCGATGCCACATCCGTAAAGGTTACAAAGTATTCATATCCACCTCTAGCCTAGCTAGGCATGAGCCCACTTACGTCACTATGAACGAGGGCTAACAGATCGGTGGCACTTGCACTTTTACCAAGTAAAATGTATTTTAGGCACTTTGCATAATTAACTAGATTCGTAGACATCATTTGAATTAGAATCAAATCCGTCCTAGTATCCACTCTTCGAAAGTGTGGATATACGAGTCTTGTTAATGTGTCCCAGACAACAATGCCACTTTTAAGTCTCAACAGATTTAATCAGTTTGAGCTTTTGTTTGTCATATTATATGTTTGAGATCCATTTATATTCTAAATATAAATGTTGTTATTCACATCTAATGTGCTTATCTCAATATCATTTTTATAAACAAAACACCTTGTGTTCTGGAACATAAAGGTATACCCGCAACGAGTTAAACTAGATACAGAGATGATGTTTCTAGTCAAACAAGATACATTATAACAGTCTCCTAATTTAAGTACATGTCCAAAGGGCAGTTCCAAAACTTAGGTTTCTATTGCTAAAACGGCGACTCGCGTCCCGTTTCCAACTCACAGGTTGATC
>SKCR01027263.1:0-50691 GCA_019454045.1 Zanthoxylum bungeanum | reverse complement strand
TTTGAGCACTTATGGCATTAGCCAAGATTAATTTCAATTTTATTTTGAATAAAAACGTTTTGAGGAATATTTAGAAAGAAATGATTTTCAAAGTTTGAGATTTATGATTTCTCGAGGCATGAGGGAAAAACCCACCTCAGTATGTAACTTGACTCAGATATGAAATTGACGAATTCAGATATCGTGTGCATATGCAGCTCAGGACTAGGGATGATTGATGCCCATAGGTCTTAGATATTGAGTCTAGAGGGTAGCATAGATCCGCACCCCGACTCCATATTTGTGGCTTGGGGGACGACGAGACGTAATGCCCCAATACCACTAGATATTTGTGTATGAGGGGCGCCCCTAAGTACAGATTTTACGTATGAGTGGACGGTGATACGTAACGCCCCAATGTGCTAGATATACAGATACATATTTCTAAGATACATAGTTTTCAAATATAGATTTTTCAGAAAATAGATTTTCATAAATGGATTTCTAGAAAAAGATTTCTTAGAAGATATGAGTTTTATAAAAGAGTTTTCAGAAAAGCTTGTCAGAAGGGTTGAGTTTTCAGATAAGATTTATATTTCAGAAAAGAATATTTTCTGGGAGGATTTCAGTTTTTAGAACCATGAATTTTCAGAAAAAAAAAAATCAGTTTTTGTTTTAATTGTCCGCTCACTAGATCGTTTAAACGATCTAATCCTCATTCCGCTCTCAGTTTCTTTTTTTGCAGGTATACCCAGAGGACGAGCTCGGGAGGATGGATACTGATGGCAGTCATTAGAGGGTCTGAGTCCACCAGATTGAGTACATAAGTTCCACATAGTCAGTGTCAAGTAATAGTAGCAAGACATAAATTGTATTGTTTCAGTCATTGAGTGCATTCAATATCAGAGTTGTAATGCAATGTACTATTGAGTACATTGTATGAGTATTTGAGATGTATTTCTATAATTTTGAGTTAGGAAATGGTCCCTACGTGAGTTTATGTTTGTAATAATTTTAACAACATTGGTCATAGTTAGATGGTCAGAGGCTCATGGGGATATGATGGCCTATTCCTGCCGGTAGAGTCTCCTGGAGGGAGATGTTACAAAGATGGTATTAAAGTATGGTTTAGGGAGTCATTGGGGTCTTGTATGCATAGTATGCCCGAGGTACAAGTATGTGAGGCACTATCTGTCCATTATACGATCCTTGAGTACGTCCTCAAAGTTCTATAGATAGGTTATTATAAACTCCTAAGCTATTAGAATATCCTTCCTTATGAAATAACTATATTCCTTTAAAATCCTTCCGTAATTATCCTGAATTATTAGCAGAATTTCGAGTTAAGTTATAAAACTAGAAAATATAGTACTAAGAATAGTTACCTAAAAGAGTGGGAAAAGAAAGCTATAAGAAAGTAAGAAAAGATAAATAGATTTTTAAGCAACCAACGATAAAGAAAAGTAAAGAGACAGAAATAGATCATAAAGAAAGTGCCAGGATTTGTAGTAATAAAAGGAATGTAGTAAACCTGAGCAAGAACTAATGACTAGTAGACCCAAACAAGATTCTTTACCTCCTTAGAAAACTCTTTCGAGTGGATCTAATAAACCTTGAGCATTCGTGTAGAGGGCGAGATACCCGAATAGCGAAGAATAGTCAGAAATATAAAAGAAGCAAGAAATCGAGATTGGTCAACAAGTTTTCAAGAGACGCGAAGGGCAAAAAGGATGTAGGGATCCTAGATACCCCAAATACAGACTCGTAAGAGATAGAGTAAATGAATGTCATAAAGGAGAATGCTTAATTGCACTAATCAAGAAATCCAACACAGGCAAGGCTCTAACCTACCCAGATTCTCACCTCTCTGTGATACTGGTTAAGGAAACTGTCCTGATGGAGTCTATCTCATACCTATCTTACATAAGTAATAGACTCTACCAGGACATAGAATACCAAAGCAAGGACGTCGATATCTGTTGAGATGCACAAGCTTGTCCCACCCTTTACCAGCTTAGATAAAGATAACTGTAAGAAAGCTCGACGAGAATTTATTCTAAGTAAGGAACAGAGAACACTGAAAAATAGACCACCCAGAAGAACTAATGAGGTTTCAAAGGATAGAAAAGAAAGAACCTGACCTAAGTCAAAGTGGATAAGTTTGTAGTACCAGAACCCATAGATCGAACCTATGCTAATGAAAATGCTTGAAAGTTTAAAGGGCAGACCTATGAGATTGGAGAAATTTGGAAGTTAGCAAGAGTACTAGTGTGAACAATAAGGTTAAACGGCATAACTGTAGCCTATAGCAAGAGCAGAGAGCAGAGATTTAGGAAGTAGCCTATGAGAATGAACCACTACTAGCCTCGGTAGGACAGTTTAGAGCCAAAAGATAGGATAAGAGAATAATAAAGAATGAAACGGAAGGTGACAAGGGAGTTCAGTACGTATAGTGACATAGATAATATAGCTTGGGGACAATAACGTAATGGGGACCTCAGAATAGTTGATAAGGGTTGTGGGACCCTAAGAGATAGAGAAGATGATGCGGATCTCAATGGAATGAACATTAATTCTTTTTTCCAATAACCCTCATTCCAGTGGGTGTATAGACACCTAGCCGGACAACCATTGAACTTAGACAGATAACAGTAATGAGTATTCTTATATTCCTATGAAATGCATATAGTCACTCCTTAACTTAGAATCGAATAAGGATCAAGAAATATCGAGATAACAGAGCCAAGAAGTTCAACTGAACCTAGATAAGAACCATAAGATAGTAATATTTTTGTACGAGAAATAGTGAATTGAATTCACGATATGTCTAGCCAGATCTAAAAGAAAAAACCGCCCTATCGTAGAACATACAGCTTTCGAGAAAGTAAAGGCTCAAAGGAGTAAGGAACTATAGTAAGAAACACAAAGAATGACCCCCAACAGTTAGAGATACGATTTATAAAGAACCCCACATTATACCCAAATGGAAGGACTAGTAAGAGAATAGCAACTCGAACCAAAAAGTATTAACTTAAGAAGGTTAAGAAACAAAGATTAGTAGAAGAATAACATAAGTTGTACGGTAGGAGTTTGAAAGAGCATGACCCTTAAGGAGTTTCTCAGTGAAAGGTAGTAAGACCAATAGTCGAAAAACGAATCAGGAGTGAAGTTGAAGAAGGAAATTTAGATAGGAAATTTAGATAGTACCTTAGTGTGGGAGCTAATACCAGATATGTAAACACAGGAATCTTAGGCTTATAGATGAGCAGTACGTACAACTACAACACGGATAGCCAATGAGATCATCGTAACCGGAAAGACTTCAGAATCAACCCCACTCTCCTAACCCTCGTTAGATAACAGTAACAAAGAAGAATCTCGATGTTAGCCTTAAGATACTCTCAGAAATAAGTGAATGCGTAGTGGAAGAAAACCGAAACATAAAACCTTCAGACTTGGTACAAGAGCATAATAGAAGAGGAAGATAGCTCTAAGTAAAAGATTTAGAAAAGAAGTTGTCTAGATGGAGTGATGAAGAGATAAAGTAGTAATCAAGCAACGACAGGAATACAAAAGCTTCAGCCTTAGACATGACTAGGAATATGTAAAAGAAGATATTCTTCAAATAAGGAGACAAAGACATAGACCACATGAGTTCCAGGTATAGAAAATAGCAGGAAAAAAGACAAAGGACAATAAGTAAAATATTTGGAGGTGGAACTATCGAGATAAGACGACAATAGAAAAGACACTAGATAAATAATGACAGAGGTGTATTAGTGCTAAGATAGACTTTCAATAGTTAAACTTAGTAGTACTACAGAACAACAGGCTTTTTCAGCGTCGAAATAAGATCAGAATTTCGTCAGATAGGAAACTGAAGGAATGTAGCGAGTATAACTCACAAGTTCTCATGCAATATACCTGGCTTAGAAACAAGGCAAAATACGACTGAAACAAATTCATTGAGATATAACTTAGAGACGATCAAGGAAACTTGGTATACGAATATTGTTGAGATCAAGACAACTCCTAACAGAATAAAATCATGAGAATAATTGAAGGTAGAATATTATGGAGGGCAACCAAGCAAAGAGAGCAAGTTAGTACAAAAGAATGATTAACCAGATTTATACTGGTCACGAATTGGAAAAGTACGAAAGGAATATGGATGGTAACGAGAATGAGGAATACAATTTAAGCACAAATTACGTACATGTAGACTTAATACAAGAACCTTGTTCCAAAGACTTTAGCCAATTAAGAATGACCATCAGAGAATCTATTCAGGATTAATATCCTGAATATAAGAGCCATTGGTAGACAACAATAGTAAGCTAGAAATACATGAAGAAATTGACCATGAATTGTGAGGTCATAAGCCCACATATAGACAGAGATAAGAGAACTTGAAGAACAGAGCCGATAAGTAGTGGAATCTTAGTGAATAGAAAATATAGAGTTAAATAGCTAAATTATGAGAATTGAAGCTAGAATAAGATCAAATATGTGACCGTAAGGAAATATTTAGTAAGGTTATTTCTTTTATACAATTACACCCAAAATGGGATTATGATAAGAAAACGCCTAACCATAGAAAGCACTAGTACTTCTAGGGATTCGGAAGTACCAGCTAAGAAGAAAGAACAACAATGATACATTAACCGTGAAGGATAACAGAAGTTCCAAGTGATATTTAGGAATTAAGTTGTCATGGCCAAAAAAAATTACAATACGTTTCGAACATGAGTGGAACTAAGGTGTGTGGGACGCCAGACCACGTATGTAGTGCCAATTTAATAATTAAAAGCTCACATAGAGAATAGGGTTGGAGAATGTTGAGCATAAACTAGAGGCTTAGTATTGTTCATTAAATGAGAACGAGGAATTATCTGTCAATCAAGAATTTAAGGAATTATTCAATAGAGCCCACGAACTTTGGAATTGTATGTGCAAGCATGAGAAGAGAGGTATTGTATATAAATCATATGTTAAGACAAGAATCGAATAGGGTATACCAGGATAAGAGATTCCCATAAATCATAGTATTGCGTTCTTGAGCATAATAGCAGAAAGCAAGTAAGGGAAGATAAGAGTAATAGAGACCAGATATCTTCAAACCAAGACGGGTCTAAAAAGTTCAATGTCAAAAGGGATTCGAGGACGAATCTTATTTAAGGGGGGAGAATTTATAACACCCCAGTAATCTTGATGGCTATTACGTTATGAGACACATGATATATGAAATAAATCATGTACGAACGTGTATACATTCTTGAAATGACTTTTTGGACATTCGAAAAATTCTTCGTAGTTCCGATACGGAATTCATTCCGAGATTAAATCCGGACAGCTTATGGCATTTAGGTCGTAACTTTTTCATACGATCTTTGATTTTTATGAACTTTATATTGAGTTTGGAGGGCATCATAGATCTGCACCCCCGACTTTAGATTTGTGGCTTGGGGGACGACGAGACTTAAATGCCCCAAGACCACCATATATTTAGGTACAGAGGGACACCCCTAAGCACCAGATTCTGTGTATGGGGGGATGAAGATACGTAACACCCCCATGCGCCAGATATATAGATACAGATTTATCAGATATAGAGTTTTCAGATATAGATTTTTCAGAAACAGATTTTCAGAAATGGAGTTCCAGAAAAAGATTTCTTAGAAGAGATGAGTTTTATAAAAAAAAAATCAGAAAAGCTTTTCAGAAGGGTTGAGTTTTGAGATAAAAAAGAGATTTCAGAAAAGAATGATTTTTGGGAGGATTTTAATTTTTAGAACCATGAATTTTAAGAAAAAGGCAGTCTTCGTTTTAATTGTCCACTCACTAGATCATTCAAACGATCTAAATCCCCCACTCTCAGTTTCTTATTTTGCAGGTATACCCGGAGAACGAGCTCGGGAGGATGGATACTGATGGCAGTCATTAGAGGGTCTAAGTCCACCAGATTGAGTACAGAAGTTCCGCATAATCAGTGTTAAGTAATAGTAGCAAGACATACATTGTATAGTGTCATTCATTGAGTGCGTTCAATATCAGAGTTGTAATGCAATGTACTATTTAGTACATTGTATGAGTATTGGAGATGTATTTTCATAATTTTGACTTGGGCAATGGTCCATACGTGAGTTTATGTTTGTAATAAGTTTAACAGCATTAGACAACTTATATTCTAGACGTAGTGGGAGGGTTGTGCGACAACCTGATCGCTATCTACGAGTTGGAGAGGCACAAGTTGTCATTTCCAACAATGGTGTAGATGATCCATTGACCTATCGTAGTGCAATGGATGATTTTGATAAAAAGAAATGGCTCAAATCCATGAACCTAGAGATGGAGTCTATGTACACCAACTTAGTCTGGGAAATTATAGACCAAGCTGATGGGGTAAAACCTATAGGTTGCAAGTGGATTTACAAGGGAAAGAGGGGAGAAGATGGGAAGGTACAGACTTTCAAGGCTAGGCTAGTGGCCAAGGGTTATACCTAGAAATAGGGAGTTGACTATAAGGAAACTTTCTCACCAGTAGGCATGCTAAAATCCATCCGCACTCTTCTGTCCATTACCGCATATTATGACTATGAGATTTGGCAAATGGATGTCAAGACTGCATTCTTGAATGGGAATCTTGATGAGTGTATCTATACGGTACAACCAAAGGGGTTCATAACCCAAGGTCAAGAGCAAAAGATTTGCAAGTTGTAAAGGTTCACTTATGGACTCAAACAAGCATCTCGATCTTGAAACATAAGATTTGATACCACGATCAAGTCTTATGACTTTGAGTAGAATGTTGATGAGTCTTGTGTATACAGGCGCGTCATTGACGGGAAGGTGATTTTTCTTGTTTTATACGTCGATGATATTTTACTCATTGTGAATGATTTAAAGATATTATCGGACGTGAAAACATGGCTAGCTAACCAATTCCAAATGAAAGATTTGGGAGAGGTCAGTTATGTTCTTGGGATCCAGATACTTCGGGATCGCAAGAAATGACTGTTAGCTATGTCTCAGGCATCCTACATCGACAAGATCCTTGTGCGATTTGGGATGCAGAATTCCAAGAAAGGCAATTTGCCTTATCGACATGGAATTCACTTGTCAAAGGAACAGTCTCCTAAGACACCTCAAGAAGTTGAGGAAATGAGACATCTCATATGCCGCAACAGTTGGTAGTCTCATGTATGTTATATTATGTACGAGATCGGAAATCTGCTTTGCAGTAGGAGTAGTCAGTAGGTTTCAGTCTAACCCGGGATTGGATCATTGGGTGGCTATGAAACACATTCTCAAGAATATTAAGTGAATGAGAGATTATATACTTGTGTATTCTGATGAGGATATGATCCTAAGAGGATATACATACTCTGATTTTCAAACGGATGTCGATTCTAGGAAATCAACATTTGGGTCAGTGTTTACCCTAGGTGGTGGGGCTATAGTATGGCGGAGTATAAAACAATCTTATATTGTTGACTCCACCATGGAGGATGAGTATGTAGCAGCTTGCGAAGCAGCTAAGGAATCAGTCTGGCTCCGTAAGTTCTTAGGAGATATGGAAGTCGTTCCAAATATGGATAAACCACTCATACTTTATTGCGATAATAGTGGTGCAGTGGTAAATTCTAAGGAACCAAGAAGTCACAAGAGTGGAAAGCATATAAAGAGAAAATATCATCTCATCAGGGAGATAGTACAGAGAGGAGACGTTTCTGTTACAAAGATTGCATCCGTAAAAAACCTGACTGATCTATTTACAAAGACCTTGTCGGCTAAAGTGTTTGAAGGTCACATAGATGGTCTAGGATTACGTGACATGTCCCATTTTCTCTAGTGCAAGTGGGAAATTGTTGGGACATATGCCCTAGAGCTTCATGTAATATAAACGGTTTTATATGTTATGAAATAAAATGATGCATTAGTCATTTATCAAAGTGTTTTTTTAATATCACATATTGCAAATTATCTTTATTACCCTAAATTACTCATGTGCTTTCAGACTTAGTGTATGAGTGATATACATAAAAGGATTTAAGTCTGAAGTTAGAAATCTAAAATAGTCCATAAAGAGCAAACAAAGCAGATACTTTGTTTATGGTTTATCTATAGCTGCAGTCCATTCTATAATTGTATGGTGAGCTTGATCCGGGATAATTAATATGGAGATATGAGAATGGAGGTACATTGTATGATGTGATCATATAGAACTGGACTCAGATAGAAATGAGTTTCTTATAATATCCGTTAAATAAAGAAATTCATTTCGATTTACTAGATGGTCATATATGAGTTTCTTATAATTCCATGTTTCTTCATACCTTACCTTATTTTGAACCTCATTTCCACGTCTCTCTTGCGCCTTTGCCTTAAACCATAATGCTGCATTTAAGGCTTGTGTGTAAGTTATATCTGGGGTCATCATGATAGACCTGAACTGGTAGTCATGTAGCCCATTGACAAATATTTTTGCTTTCATTTCCTCCGTGGCAACTAGATGAGGAGCAAATCGTGATAATCGGGTAAATGTTATATCATACTCCATCATAGTCATTCCTCTGCACCAACTGTTCAAATTCTCTAGCTCTGACATCCCTCATACTTTCAGGCAAAAACCAAGTTAAGAAAGTTTCATTGAATTTATCACATTGAAGAGGTGGAGCTGTAACCGACCTATTCAGACAATACAATTGATACTAGGCATGAGCTAGATCTTGAAGTTGAAAACTCACCAATTGAACTGCCCTAATAGGGATAAACCCTAAGGCTTGAAAATTTTGATCAGATTCTTCTATGAAGCCATTGGGGTTAGGGTTAGGGTTAGGGTTAGGGTTAGGCTCAGTCGCAAGGAAAGTGGGTGGGTGAAACTTTCTGAACACTTGTAATATGACAACTAACTATTTCCCATGACCAATAGGAGCTTGGGGTTGCATTTGGATGGGTGTTGAGGGAGGTACGGCTTGAGCGTAAGCTTGTTGTTGCTGCTGAGTCATAATATTCACTGGAGTCTGTAAGGTCTGATGGATTTGCTACATTCCAATAGGAGCAGCTTGAGGTGCTGGTGCTTCAGCTGCAAAAGGTACCATTATCTTGTGCCACCTACGAGCAAGACGCCCCATTCCCCTGGGCGCAGGTTCATGTGGTATCGATGAGCCTTGATCTGGAGCAATCTCTTATAGGGCTCTCCCACGTGCACCTCTCCTCCGCAGAGGCATAGAGTAAATCTACAAGAGGAATTTCAAGATATTAGCTGAAAAAGAGAGAAATTTTATAGAGGATACATAATATGAACAATTTGAAGATGTGCTCAAATGATACAAATATCAGATAAGCAACACTCTACATACGAGTATTCCGGACATACTACGTATGTAAAATACCCCTTATCATTCATTTGCAAGTCACCATACTCATATCCCAATCTCTAAAACACTGCTCTAATACCATAACTGTAACATCCCACCTGAAGCAAGATGCTATCGGCAGGAGACTGGATTAACCCATCTCCATAAGCCTCCAAGTTTTTTAAAAAAACGGACATGATGTGTCCTAAAATTAGACAAACTAGATCAGAGTCTAGCATCTAGACCAACCTAACTAAAACATCCCGCATAACTCAAGGCCTCAGGCCCACACATAACGCATCAAAATTAAAAACAATCACTTAAGGGCTATGTGCCCACATCATCACATATCATATAACATAACCAAATATTACAAATCTTTACTATTACATTCTCCCCATCTAATTAACATTCCCAATACCGTAATGCCCAAAAAAAAAAAGATAACCTCTGGTGACTTGCAAAATAATATCCATCATTCATGCATCATCTCCGTCAAAATAGAGACTGCGGCAAAAAAGATGAAAACCTACGATCATTAACAAAATAGGGGTGAGTCTTATGAATTCAGTGAGTAGATACCAAAAGAAAATAAATCATAAGAAAAATCTAAAACATGTCCATAAACTTTTTTTCATGCTTGCATCGTCAAAAACATATCAAGCATTCAACGCCCAAGTCACGCGCTAAGACTGAGCAAAGAATGAACGATCCCTTGTCGATAAGGTAGCGGGTTAATCCATTTCTGATGGACAAGACTCTAAACGAGTGCCTTGGCAGAAACATGAAGATAAGTCGTAAAAGAAAACATAAAAACATGCAACGAACGCCGACACGAAAACATTTAATCAGTTGAGCGTCTCAGCGGAAACATATCGATAACTAAAAAATCATGGAAACATTTAACAAGCACTGAGACGGAAATATTTAATCATTATGTATATTCATTAACAAATAAAACTCAGTCAAATCAAAACTTCAAATCTTTAAAACCTTTAAAACTAAGGGTGAGCAAAACCGGTTTCGGTTCCGGTTCCACGGAACCGAAACCTACCCGGAAAAAATCGATTCCTAACTAAGTGTAACCGGAAACTACCCAATTAAATAGGGTACCCTATTATTCAGTTCCAATTCGGTTCCGGTCCGGTTCCGAATTACCCTATTAACGAGATTGATGTGATGATAATAATTTATATTATACTAATAAATGGAACCTTAACATGCTCTCTTATTTGTGCTTTGTTTCCGTGAGTGAGCTACCAAATTCAACTTCAACAACTGTGCAATGGGTTTTTTGATTGAAGCAATTTTAACCTTTAGTTACTTAAAATTGATATTTGCTTCCAGAATGCCTCCACATTTAATTTATTGTACTGACAATTCAAAATATTGCTAATGAAATATTTTCTACTCGGTGTGAAATGAAAGAACTGCATGTAACGGTAGTTCTCAAGGGATATTGCCTTTTCTTTTCTAATTAAACTTTCAAAGATGCATTTTAAAATGATTTTTTTTCCTGTTTGTTTGGTTTGGTTGCTGCGAAAGTGTAAGAAAAGAAACCGTATTCGTTTGGAATTCTACAATTTTGTTTGTATGTAAGAAAAGAAACTGGTTCCGGTTCTATGGTCCGGTTCCGATTATTCTGGAACCGGAACCGGACTGGTTACAACCGGTTCCGGTTCCAAACCCGAATCTCCGGTCCGGTTCCAACCGATTCCGGGTAGACCCGGAACCGATGCTCACCCCTATTTAAAACATAACCAAAGAAAAACTGAAAGCGGGGTATCTACTCACAGTAATGAGTTGCGGAAGGTTACTGAGAGGTGGGCAGTTGATCAAGCTATCGATCTACAATAAAATAACAATACATGAGATTCTTGGCTCAATTATTTAAAGAAAGACACGGAAAGAACAAAATTAAAGAATGTCACAGGTGGAAAGTGAGCAAATTATGATTCTATTATTCACTACCGACTCAAAATAATTTTTTTCTATATTAAAGCGTATAAACTATTTTATAGTATAGCCTCATCACTAACCCACATGCCAATACTTTTAATTAAATAATTATCTAACCATCATCAGTAATCAGTGAATATCACCATATAATCAATTAATTTCATATACTTTTTCATTCAAAAAAACATTCAGCTCTTACACGAACTGTCATGGCCGCATCTCACATCCTATTTCTCCTTCATTGGCTAACCATCTTTACAATATTAACACAACAGTCCTTGCACACGATTTCACTAGGGCCGAAAATCTACTCCCCTGCTCACGGCATCACTGGGCACATTTTGCCCTCCTCTGTTCACGGTTCTGTTGGACAGTTTGCCCCCTCTCTCAGCTCATTGTACAGCCGCATTTTTCTCTTTTTCAACTCACCACAACATTCCAACACTCTAACTTCACCATCAACCACTTTGCCATTACCCAAAATCACTAACCCATTTACCACAACATTTTCCCACCATTACGCCACTGCCACCAAAACAGAAGAGAAAATCAAACCCAATCTAATTCATCTTGGCCCAACCCTTTGGACATTTCCCTTCAAAATTTATTCTACAATTAACTCACCTACATCACATTATGCTCAAAACAAGTAAGAAACCAACAAAAATTTATTAATTTAACATCTTCTAATAAATTCATAACAATTCCAAAATCATCTCACATGAACATTAGTACTCACACTAAGATCTAATAATAAAACCAAGCGTATAAGCTACATTACTTGATCTAAGGAAGTAATTAAATGAAGCTGCTTACCTTAAAAAATTGAAAACCAAAATCCCCAAGGTTGTGGCAGAATCGGTCAAATGGGGAAAATTTAGGACTTTGAATCCATTTGTTTCTCTTGCCAAATGGAATGTTTCACCAAGCGGAGGGGAATAATTGAAGAAATTTGGTAGTTAAATAATGGAGATGTTGGCGTGATTTTGGGTTACAAATGCTCATGTGAGCTGAAAGGAAAAGGAGAGAAGACGTAGTGATGGGCGTCTGAAATGTGAATGAGCCAGGTTTAGCATGAAATTGAAATTAGGGTAAAATTGGGTAAAAATGATTTGAAGGAAGAAAGGAGAGAGAAAAAAGAGCAAAAAAGTCTAGATTTTGTACTTGATAAAAATGGGCCCTCTCTCTTTTTATGTAATGGGCCTCACGCCCCACTGTTTTTGTTTTGTTTTTCTTAAATTAGTTTTCCACCACTTACTCTATTTCAAGTAACTACCTTAACTAAAGAAAAATATTCCGAAAGAAAAATTTCAAGTTAAATATTCTATGGGTATTACACGTCGATATCCATCCACATAGTCACTACATACAGACTGGCTCTCCACGAGTATTTTATAATTGGAGCCGGGTAAAATATCTGTTATACCCATCTAATTATTTTTATCTTAAATGTCATTAATTCCCTAATGAACGATTTATTCAAAACTATTATGAATATTAATCTTTCTATTCTTAATAGAAAGACTTGAACACTCTAACCATTCAAGTACTGAATCAACCCTTAAAAAAGATATTCTTCTACTTCTCGCAAGAATGAGTGGACTTCATATTTATGTAAAACGTCCCCCAAACACACCAAACCATGTCCCCAAAATACATAGCTATGTTGGGATTTCTTCACCAACCTCACCTTTGTAAATCAAAAGACATAGCTTGTCATGCATGAGTTCGTAGTACACTAAAGAGTCAGATCAATCCATATATGACCATTTAGTATATTGAAATGAATTTCTTTTTTAAAGGATATTATAAGAAATTCATTTCTGTATGGGTCCATTCTTATATGATTGCATCATATAAGGTGCCTCCATTCTCATGTCACCACATGAACGATCCCGGATCAAAGTTGTCATAAAATATGGAATGGACCGCAGTTATAGATAAACCACAAATAAAGTGTCCATTTTTGTTTGCTCTCTACAGACTATTTAGGACTACTAATTTCATACTTAAATCATATTGTGTATAACACTTATATACTAGTCTGAAAGTACATTTAGTATCCAATAGCAAACATGATAATTTATAATATGCAATTTTGAAATCGACATTTTAATAAATAAATAATTGCATCGTTTATTAATTAAAATAAAATCTCATTTACGTATTACATTATACTCTATGGCATATATCCCAACAGATTAAGATGTGCCAAATTTTGGTCCAAGGTTTGACTTGGAAAATCACCAAAATAGCCCCCAATTTTCAACCATGGCCATCAAAATCGAAAATGATTTTTTATTTTAAGTTAGCCATTTTCTCACTAATTGAGAGTGAAAATTAATAAAAAAAATAGGGTTAGTTTCAAAATAAGAACACCGAAAGAAAGATTTGGAAACTAGCAGTAAAAAGTCCAAAGTTTAATTGGATAAAGGTAAACTTTTGTTCCTTATTTATGGAAATTATTTTTCCTAAGCATGTTAATATGTATTTGATATATATTGCATGTTCCAAATATATTACTGGATAATATATTTGTTTCCAAATATTTTGTGTAGTTGATTTTGATGATAACCTTGTTTTTCTATGATTAACATATGTGTTTTTTATTCTAAGTAAAGTAATTAGCTTCAAAAATTAAAATTATCAGTCTAGAGCATTGTAGCCACTCTTATAATGCCTAGAATTTTTCTTGAGAATCCATATGTGGTGACTTTAAAATGGTGTACATTAATTTGATTAATATGGTGACAAATTGAAATTATCATGAAAATTAAACTAAATTTATTTTCTGGATCAGATTTGAAAGTGATTATTTTAATGTCAATTATCTGATGTTTAGATGTGTATTGGGTGTTAACAAATTTCCAAAAAATGGTACAAGGCGTAAATTCGTAAAAATGATGAAATTACGTAAAACCGGTATACCGCACGGGGGCTGTCTGAATAGTGAATTGCTCGCTGTTCGGGCAGGAAATGGGGCTTATCGGACTATTCTCAAATGATCGGATCTGCCCGGCTCGGTAATTGGCTGACCAATTTGACCGGTTATCCGTTTTACGTAGTATTTTTTTGGAAAACTTATTATGCATAGTTGGCCAATAAATGGCACAACTGAGTTCTTACTACATGTTTTTGTAAGAATTGTTGCATGAAATTTTTGCGGAATGACTACTTACACAGCATAAATGCACATAGGCCCCGGGATCGACCTTGAAAAACTTTCCTCTCTCTTTTTATGCTAACCTGTAACACCCTGGTCATCACGAAGTGGTCCCGATGACCATTTTCTTCATGCGTGATGTGTTATTTAACATAAAAATCACATTTGAGTGTGCTTGTTGATGAGCACAAAAAGTGTACATTTATTAAAAGGAAAATTAATCATTTTACACTCGTAATTACATTAATCCCATTAATAATCACATTTATGAAATAATAATTAAATTTATATTTTATGTATTTTTAATGTGATTTTTATTTATTGCGTAGGTAAAATACTAATTCGGATGCTCAACAGGAAAATGGATATGGAATCTGAATTTCAAGACCCATAAATCCAAAAAGTATGACAGATAGATTCAAATTGGACTTGGAAAATATTCACCGTGTTTAAATTGGCAACAAAATGAGCTTATAATCTATTTAGCCACACATGAATTTTTGTAATATCCCGAATATTTTTCGGAACGGTTCTGGAAGATTTCTCAATTGAAATTTAGAAATTGGAACTGAATGATATTCGAAAATAAGACTTTATGTGATGGAAAATAAGTTGGAATATTTTAAGTGAAGTTTTGTCGTGTTGGAAAACACTTGATTTCGAGAACAAGTCACGTGATTTCTATTTATATCGTTATACATGTAAAAATTTCTTATTCCGGCTATAAAATAACAAATGAACTCTGATTGAGCTGATATTTAAACCATTAGATTCGTGTTTTCGAGACGAATTACTTTTGTGTTAAACAATTTTTAAAATTTATATCAGAAGGGATTCGAAATATAAATATAATTTTCAGAAATTTTTCTATAAATACCTTGAAGTTTCTTTTATTTGTGAAAATTTCAAAATATATCAAACTTCCACACACGACCCTCATCCCCAAAATCTGCCCAAGGTGAGACCTAGTCACGTCGGAGGCATGTCGGGACGACCGGCCAGAGGGATGCGCCGGCCACCCTTCCACCTTGTGGTTGCCGGCGGCAGCCCCCTAGGACGCTGGCAACGACAGAAAAATGAGGAGAAACACGCGGCTTTGATTTTTCCTATCCCGGCTCGTCACTTCATTTCGCGGCCCAAGCCACCAACCGAATCAAAGCTCTCAGAGAGTACTATAAGTTATCTGTGACGGATTTTCCGTTCCGTGCACGGTTGCACGTGAAACGAAGAAGAAAGCTTGAATGAATAGTGACCCATGAGTGAACAGTTGCTCCAATCGAAATTCCATCGATTCCAGCTCATTCGTGGGATCGTTTGAAGTGCATGTATGCCTTCGAAATCTCAGTAAAACCTCCCGATAAAAAGTCACTAATTTCAAGTTTATCGTTAAATATTCGGATGTTTCCAATAACTTTGTAGAATATCGTAATTGTATAAATTGAATTGTTTGAGCATGAGTATATTCAATATGTGTATTTGGTAGAATCCGAGTGAAAACGAAATAAATTAGATTGATATGATAGGTTATGTAAGTTTCTGGTTAAAGTGGATTTTCTATATATTGATGTGTTTTTTATCGTGATGATAAATATAAGATATATATGATGATACAATAATATTTGGATAAATATGGTAGGTTCGGATAGTTCGGGACTCTTCCGTAGTGTTTGCGAAAACTTTTTCAGAAGATTTTCTAAAAATACGTAAATCGAGGATTTAAGTTCACTAGTGGCTTGAATTAGTTTGTAATGGTTTTTTAAGATTATTGAAACTGAAATAATTAGAATCAGACTTGATTTGGTTGTTCCAGATAGATCCGAAATTTTGTCATAGTTAAGTGGAGAATTCCGTAAAAATACGATTTTGACGGCGTTTTGCCATTTGTTTTGATAAATTTGACTAGAACCTGAAGTGCTCACGAAGCCAAGTAAGTAACCCATGAGATGAGAACTTAAATTGGTGAATTCGGGTTTTGAATATACATATATATATGTGATTGACATGTTAGGTTAAAAAAAGGATAGTTAAGAGGTGGTTTTGAGTACAAAGTTCAGGATTACGTATGGTTAATATAAGCAACCACCACATGTATGGATTTTTGTAATGCTATGATATGAAGTGAGATGTTGGATGAAGTTGATGTCTATTAAAGTATGTAAATTGACACGCTCGAAAAGTGGTCTTTTACTCCCAAGAATAAGAGTGTCGAAGTAATAAATAACTCGGTGAGTCCGGGGTCGATCCACAGAGAAGAGATTTAGCAAAGTAGAATATTGAACAATGCGGAAAAGAAAAGTTTGATTTGTTGAAGTAGTTGGAGACTTTTAGGTTGGAATGCAATAATAGAATGAAATGCTGGAGTTAGGGGATCCACTTTTAGTCTTTTAAATATTTAGAAATCTCACTTTATTATAATTTATAAATTGCATTTATTACCCACTTAATTTATTACAAGAATTAATTATGCCAATATAAAGAACCAACCATAAAGGCGGTAATCATTTCTCTCAATAATTAGTCCTACCAAGGTACTAAGCATGCCAAAAATATAAAACCAGCCATAAAGGCGGTGGTACCGTTTGTCTATAACAAGTCCTACCAAGGTACTTAATTATGCCAAAATCGTATAAAACCAGCCATATATGTGGTGGAAAGATAAAACTATCCAAAAAGGCGGTAGACAGATAAAACCAGCAAAGCATGTTCAATGTTTTGATTTCCAAGAATACAAGAAATAATTGGACAACCAGGGTCTTTGTATTTTAATGCATTATTGGTTGAGAGAATAGAACTTACTTGTTCAGCTAGAAAAACTTTCTTTCTTACCTGATGTTTTCGTTTAACGGTGCATAGATCTTTCAGAAATTTTCCATATAATGGTATCTGTTGAATGGCATCTAACAAAAGGATATTGACCTTTACCTGTTTGAATATTTCATAAATCTCTGGGGAATGATTCAATTTCTTTATTTTTAATGCCTGAGGAAATGGAGGTGTATGAGAAAAACTGTTATTATCAACGACGGGTGATGGCTCATCAACCCATTCCTTACCCTCTGATTCTGATTTTTCCTTAGTTTCATGAGGTTCAAGAATAGGTATGTGGATGGTCTTACCACTTCGAAGAGTAATAATAGATTTGACTTGGTCTAAGTGTTGACTTCCAGAACTACACTCGTGAGAGTTTTGATGACTCTTAGGATTTGACTGAGGTTGTGCATGAAACTTACCTTTTTCTTTAATGGCCAAAGCAGATGTGATTTTATCAAAAGTTTCCTTCAAATCATTCATCATTTGTGCATTTTGGTTATTGATTGTTTCTTGTTTTCCCATGAATGCACTCAAGTTATCTTCAATGGTTTTCTTAGGTGGTGGGACATATGGTGCATAATTCTGGGAATTTCGAAAATTCTGGTGAAACTGGGGAGGTTGGTGTGAAGGTTGTGCTTGATTATCATTCCTCCAATTGAAGTTTGGATGGTTTCTCCAACCAGGATTATAGGTCTGTGAGTATGGGTTTGGATTTGGTCAATTGAATGTGTTTATGGAACTGACTTGGTCATGGAGACAGTCTTTCAGGGCTGGTATGGACGGGCAAACTTATGTGACATGTTCATTTGAACTACAAATTTGACATATGATTTCCTGAACTGACTTAACATGATCCATCTTCCCTGTTTCTAAAGCCTCAACTTTTTTTAGACAGAAATGCATACTTGGCAGGAAGGTCATGGTCTTCCCTAAGGTTAAACATACCTCTACCAGATGGCTGTGGTTTAACAGATGACTCATATGTACCAATTGTATCTCATTGTTGTGTATTCTCTGCTATAAGCTCTAGGTAATCTAGTGCATCTTCGGGATTTTTGTCCCTAAACTCACCATTACATATCATCTCCACTACTTGTCTACCTTGGGGTGTTAAACCATCGTAGAATTGGGCAACTAACCTCCATGTTTCAAACCCATGATGTGGACAAATATTTAACATCTCTTTATACCTCTCCCAACATTGGTAAAGTGTTTCCCCTGACTCTTGTGTGAATGGTGTGATTCTTCTTTTAAAGGAATTTGTCATATGAGGGGGAAATAACTTTTTAAGAAACTGCTTTTGTAAATCATCCCATGTTCTAATAGATCCTGACCTAAGATTTTGTAGCCAAATTTTAGCTTTATCCTTTAAAGAAAAGGGAAAAACTTTAACCGGATTATATTCATGCTACAATTTTGGTTTGTGCAAGTGTTACATAATTCTTCGAACTCTCTTAGGTGCTGATAAGGGTTTTCTGATTCTAGACCATGGAATGTGGGTAAAAGATTAATGACACTCGATTTAAAATTGAAACGTGCTGCTTTTGGAGGAAAAATAATACAAGATGGTGATCCTGACCTAGTGGGATTCATGAATTGTCTGAGTGTCCCACGGTGATTAGGATCTCCATGCTGAGACTCGTTTTCTTCTTGATTAACTGGGTTTTCAACTTGGGCAGATAAATATTCAATTTGGTTTTCAGCCATTCTGACTAACAATGAAGGTGATGAGGACTCTCTTTTTAATCTGCCACTAGATGTTCGAGACCAGTGTTTCATGTAACTTAAAAAAAAACTATATGTAAAAATATGACATTGCAAATACAAAACTCGAAAATGAAATTAAACTAAAAAAAATGAAAAGAAAATTAAGGAAAATACAAATGCAGTGATTTAGATCTAAAAATGTCCTCTAACTCTTGTCAATTCCGATCGCAATTGAATTTATCGTTCATTTTTCTCAATATCTTGGATTATGTTTTCATGAAGTTTTATGAGAGCATCTCTACGTGGGGATGGTTCGAAAAATTCATTAATGAACAAAAAACATCTTTTAAGTTGATTTTTCTGTTTCCTGTAACCAAGAAAAATTAAGAACAAGGTCTCCCTATATATGGGATTTCGGGGTTCAGGGTTCATCAAGGATTAATCAGGAAAGTTTGGATCTACAAAAATAAAAGAAAATAAGAGGAAGATAAGATGCAGAAATTAAATAAAAACAAAATACGAAATAAAAATAAAGAAAAGAAAAGTAGAGAAAGAAGAAATTAATAAATATTCTATCTACTAAATAATACTTCCCCGGCAACGGCGCCAAAAACTTGACACGCTCGAAAAGTGGTCTTTGACTCCCAAGTATAAGAGTGTCGAAGTAATAAATAACCCGGTGAGTCCGGGGTCGATCCACAGATAATAGATTTAGCAAAGTAGAATATTGAACAATGCAGAAAAGAAAAGTTTGATTTGTTGAAGTAGTTGGAGACTTTTAGGTTGGAATGCAATAATAGAATGAAATGCTGGAGTCAGGGGATCCACTTTTAGTCTTTTAAACATTTAGAAATATCGTTTTATTATAATTTATAAATTGCCTTTATTACCCACTTAATTTATTACATTAATTAATTATGCCAATATAAAGAACTAGTCATAAAGGCGGTAATCATTTCTGTCAATAATTAGTCCTTCCAATGTACTAAGCATGCCAAAAATATAAAACCAGCCATAAAGGCGGTGATACCGTTTGTCTATAACAAGTCCTACCAAGGTACTTAATTATGCCAAAATCGTATAAAACCAGCCATAAAGGCGGTATAAAGATAAAACCAGCCATAAAGGCGGTATAAAGATTGTCAATAATTAATCTAAATTTAAATCAAGTTTTAATCATTAGATTTCAATTTATTTATTATAATAAAATCGAGTTTAATCTATGTTCTCATTATAAAAGCTTCACCTTTACTCCAGTAGAAAAGAAATTAGTTACTCATTTTGTAATAAAACATATTCGTACTTTTATTATTGCAAGAAAAAGACATTACAAAAATCTTTAAGTAAATAAACAAACAAGACACTCTCTCTCCAAGAATTACAGAGGAATCAAGAAAAAAGTTTGAAAATTTCTAATGCCAGATGCTCCTTTTTATAGGCAAATTCGCCGCCCAGACCAGCGAATGCATGTTGTGGACACGTGTCAAAGAATGGTGAAGCCACATTGGGGACACGTGTCAGAGAATGGTGAAGCCACGTTGGGGACACGTGTCGCGATGTAAAGGTTCCACGTGTCACGACGTGCTTGCAGATTTTACGACATGCTTGCCGATTTTACGATGTGCTTGCCGATTTTACGACATGCTTGCCGATTTTACGACGTGCTTGCAGATTTTACGACGTGCTTGCAGAATATTTTTTTAACGTCTGATTTGTCCCGTCGAGCTTCCGATCAGTATTTTTCCTGACAAAAACATAAAATAACACAGTAAAAGCACTCAAAGCATAACTTTAAAATATTTACACAAATGTGTCAATTTAAAGGGATTATTGAAACTATAAGTGTAAAATGATTAACTTATCGTCTAATAAATATGCACTTTTTAGTATTCATCACACCCCCCAACCAGTTTATTACTAGTCCCTAGTAATTCAAGCGGAAGAAAAATTCTTATCTAAGTCAACAATTGTTTTCTTTTTTTTTTTCTGAATGATCAAATAAATGACTTCTCCTGTACTTTTTTTTTTACCATTCTTCAATATACTCATAAAACAAGGTATTAATCAATATATTGTGCCCACAATATCACATGTATTTATTGAAAAGAGAGTAATATTTTTGTCCTAAGATTATATTAGAGTTTACACTTTGTTTGGCAGTGAAAGTTTATTTATAAACATATTTTCAATCCATGTATCGAACTTTTGGCCAGTGACTCCCAAACCAGTTGGTTTTAGGGAACTAGGTGTTAAGACACCCCTACGGGCTTAATTGCTCGGATCTTAGATAAACATTGTCTAAAATATATCTTCAATCCATATATCGATCTTTGGGCCAGTGACTCCCAAACCAGTTGGTTTTAGGGCACTAGATGTTAAGACACCCCTACGGGCTTAATTGCTCGGATCTCAGATAAACAGTGTCTGATTTCCTTAAGCTTTCTTTTTAACCCTTGTAACGAGCTTTGGGCCAGTAACTCCCAGACCAGTTGGTCTTAGGGTACTAATTGTTAAAACACCCATTCGAACTTAATTGCTCGGGTTAGAAAGGCTACGAAATGAACTTTATTCAAACTTCTATTCTTCTTTTATTTCTTTTTTATTTCTTTTTTTTTTTAGTTTTGCAAAATAAGAAATTTCACTGTTTTTAGGTGTTACCTCCAACAAATTAGAGAACTGAATATTACAAAATTTTCACTTACCACCCATGGTCATATGTTACCATATTGTTGATAATATCAGCCAGACGAGCATATAAAGATCAAATTTAATCAATGTTATGGAGAATTCATAAATTTAAATGATTCAAAAAAGAAAGAACGATAAATAACTTGTTGCGAATTATATTGAGATGCGTCTCATGAGTGAAAAATCCTTACACAGCCATCTCTGAACAACAATTCCACTTGGTTTAGAAAATAAATTTGTTGTTAGTTTTTGTGTATATATATGGATATATATTTTTACACACAAAATAACAACATAGTAAAAACTAACATCAATGAAATAGACATAAACATGAAAATTATTTATTTCCTAAACTATTATCTCCCCCAACCAAAACGAGACATTGTCCCCAATGTTTAAAGAAAGAAAGAAAGAGTTTAGAAGATATCACCTGGTAATTGTGAAATTGACAGTCATAACTAAAGATTACAGATTAAGGTCCAGGTTTACTTTGCGCTTTTTGCCACGATCGTTACCAGACCAGTTCAACTTGGAAAGAATAGGGTCGATTTTTGGTTCATAAGCTAAAAGTTGGTCAATTAAATCATCAGTCGTTCGTGCAGTTAGGAAGATATCTCTTACCGGTTTTGAAATAAACCCATTTCTTTTAGCATCTTCAAGAAATACAAAAAGAAAATCGAAAAATCCATTAGCATTAAATAGCCCAATAGGTTTTTGGTGAATATTCAAGTTTGCCAATGACGCAACAGTGAATATTTCTTCCAACGTTCCCAACCCACCTGGTAAAGCAATGAAAGCATCAACATGATCATTTCAGTGAGTCTTTCAGACATACTTGGGACAATACATTCTTCTCCATTTGATTTTCTGATGATGTGGCTTTCTGTTAAAGGTTTTGGGATGATTCCCAAAACTTGACTTCACCTTCATGTACAGCTTTTGAAATACACCCCATCAATCCAAGATTGCCACCGCCATATACTAAGTGCATATTTCTGTTTGCCATAACTCTACCTAATTCTCATGCTCCCTCAACAAATTCTGGTTTAGTTCCGGAGCTAGTTCCATAAAATACACAGATATTAGTGAATCGTCGTTTTGAAGTTGTCTCCATTTGTGCTGCCTCTCTTAGCTAGATGTGTTGAGGAAATGGAAACGACGAGCTGAATTTATAGATCCTGAAAAGGGTGAGTGAGAAATGTACTAATATCTGTAAAATGACAACTATCAGAAAAATAAATCGTGAACAAAAAATGTTAGATACTGTCGGTAAAAAAGTAAAGGAAAACAGTAATTTAAAGTAAAGAAAATCAATGCAATAATATGTACCGGTAATTGTGATTGTGGCTCACAGCTTCCTCTGGTTTTACGTCTAGTAACGGCTTGAACGCCCTCTATGGGTCGGAGATAGGCTTCCCATCCAATTTTCTTATAAATTGGCAAACAAGATCTTTTAAAGTCAGATTCCCGAGACAATATGGTTGTCTTTCTTTATGAAATTGTGTGCGTAATCTGAGAATTTCACGATTAACATATCCACTAGGATGCGTCTCAAGAGTCAATGATATATCATCAAAAGGCTCATTACTCAGTCCATCCTTAATGAATTGTATTTTATCCTCGCGATTATCAGACACCATTCCTAAAGAACGACAACGAGTGTTGCACGTACAACATGCATACTTATAACACACACCCATTTGTTTAGCTCTTCGTTTTTTAGAAAAGGTGATTTTCCCTAAACCAGACATGTAAGGAATGAAGGAGTCAGATGACTCACCTGCCAAACGAACCCTTGCTTCGATTACCCAACGAATATCATTAGGAATACCATGAATCATAAGAATTCTCAATCTTTCTGTGCGGGCTTTGTAAATTTTAATAAGAGCATTTCGGGGAAGTGCAGGAAAATATTTATGGAGGGTTGCGAGAGTTTCTTTATGCCTTAGTTTGTAGGGTATCAGTGTTTTTAGGAAACTGAAATAACCGACTTGAGTCACGGAGTACCGTTATCCGCTGCTTTACCAGGGTGTGAGATAAAATAAAAGAACAATAACACTACAAAACTAAGAACAATGGAAATTACAGAAATATTGAATAAAACATGAAAGAAACTACATCAATCAAGGTATATTGGGTCTGACATGAAAAAAATTTCTTGAAATTTTGAGTACTCCAAAAAGGGTTTCAGAAGCTGTCCATTTACTTTAAATACATCACTGTCCTTAGGATTCTCAATGTTAATAGCCCCGTATGGGTAAATGTGTTTCACAATAAATGGGCCACTCCATTTGGATTTTAACTTTCCAGGAAATAAATGAAGACGAGAATTATAAAGCAAAACCTTTTGACCAACTTCAAATATTTTTCGTGAAATTCGACTATCATGAAAGGCTTTAGTTTTGGCTTTAAGAATTTTCATATTTTCATATGAATCATTCCTTAACTCTTCAATTTCATTTAGTTGCAATTTACATTCATGACCAGTATTTTCAAGGTTTGAATTAAATGCTTTAATAGCCCAAAATGCTTTATGCTCAAGTTCTACAGTCAAATGACAAGGTTTTCCATAAACTAGACGATAAAGAGACATACCCAAGGATGTTTTGAAAGATATTCGATATGCCCAGAGTGATCAGTTAGTCGAAGAGACCAATCTTTGCGATTTGGGTTAACCGTTTTTTCTAGAATTTGTTTAATTTCCCTATTTGCTAATTCTATTTGTCCATTTGTCTGAGGATGATAAGAGGAGGAAATTTTGTGTGTGACTCCATACTTTTTCATTAAGGATTCAAAAGGTCTATTACAAAAGTGTTTACCTCCATCAATTATTATGGCCCGAGGAATTCCAAATCGACTCAACAAGTTTTCTTTTAAAAATTTGATCACAGTTCTGTGATCATTATTTCGACAAAGAATTGCCTCGACCCATTTTGAAACATAATCGACTGCAACTAAAATATATAAAAATCCAAAGGATGGTGGAAATGGGCCCATAAAATTTATCCCCCAACAATCAAAGATTTCGATGACAATGATGGGATTTAAAGGCATCATGTTTCTTTTTGAAGTAGATCCCAACTTTTGACAATTTTCGCAAGTTTTGCAGAAAGTGTATGTATCTTTAAAAATAGTGGGCCAATAAAATCCACACTGCAAGATTTTTGCAGCGGTTTTCTTAGATGAGAAATGACCTCCACATGCTTCTGAATGATAGAATTGAATAACACCACTAATCTCACTATCGGGTATGCATCGTCTGAAAATTTGATCAGGGCAGCATTTAAACAGATAAGGATCATCCCAGTAGAATCTTTTATCTTCGGTCAAAAATTTCCTCTTATCTTGTTGGCTCCAGTCGGGGGTATCTTTCCTGTCGCAAGAAAATTGACAATATTAGAATACCAAGGCATTACATTTACCGAAAATAAAAATTCATCTGGGAAAGAGTCATTGATAGGAGTGGTATCGATTAGTGACTCATTTGTGAGTCTCGATAAGTGATATGCAACCACGTTCTCTGCCCCATTTTTTTTATCTTTGATTGTGATATTGAATTCTTGAAGCAACAAAATCCACCATATTAATCTTGGCTTGGCATCCTGTTTAGACATCAAATATCTAACAGCAGCATGATCAGAGTAAACAACAGTTGAAAAACCGATTAAATATGATCGAAATTTATCCAATGCAAATATTACAACAAGTAGTTCTTTTTCTGTGGTAGTGTAATTCATTTGTGCACTGTTTAATGTTTTACTAGCGTAATATATCACATGCGGTTTACCTTCTTTTCTCTGCCCTAGAACTGCACCAACTGAATAATCACTAGCATCACACATTAGTTCAAAGGGAAATGACCAATCAGGGGATTGCATAATAGGAGCAGAAGTCAAAAGACTGATATTTTTTTGGAATGATTTTTGACATTCTTCTGTCCATTCAAATGTTGCATCTTTTAATAGGAGGTTACATAAGAGTCTGGATATAGTACTGAAGTCTTTAATGAATCTCCTATAAAATCCTGCATGTCCTAAAAAAGAACGAATGTCCCTGACTGTTTTTGGTGATGGTAATTTAGAAATGACCTCTATTTTTGCTTTGTCAACCTCAATACCTTTAGACGACACAACGTGTCCTAAAACAATTCCTGAATCAGTCATGAAATGGAATTTTTCCCAATTTAACACAAGTCCTTTTTCTTTACATCTTTTCAAAACATTTTCCAGATTAGTCAAGCAATTATCAAATGAATTTCCAAAGACAGTTATATCATCCATAAAGACCTCTAAACAGTGTTAAACCATGTCACTAAATATGCTCAACATGCATCGTTGGAATTTTGCAGGTGCATTACAAAGTCCAAAGGGCATTTTTCTAAATGCAAATGTTCCAAAGGGGCATGTGAATGTGGTCTTTTCCTGGTCTTCTAAAGCAATGTGAATATGATAGTAACCTGAGTAACCATCAAGAAAACAATAATAAGGGTGTCCAACTACTCTTTCTAAAATTTGGTCAAGAAATGGCAAAGGGAAATGATCTTTTCTAGTTGCGTCATTCAATTTTCTATAATCAATGCACATACGCCAACTAGATGAAATGCGAGTTGGGATTAATTCCCCTTTATCATTTTTTACAACAGTAATTCCAGACTTTTTAGGTACAACCTGTGTAGGACTTACCCACTTACTATGAGAAATAGGATAGATAATGTCTGCATCAAGAAGTTTAAGGACCTCAGTTTTTACTACTTCTTTCATGTGAGGGTTTAATCTTCTTTGGGGTTGACGATATGTCCTAGAATTATCTTCTAGATGTATTCGATGTGTGCCAATTAATGGATTAATACCTTTTATGTCTTTTAAAGTCCATCCAATTGCTATTTTATGTTCTTTCAACATATTTAAAGTTTACCTTTTTGATCGCTTGTGAGAGAAGAAGGAATTACCACAGGGTAAGTTTGATTATCTTCTAGAAATGCATATTTCAGTCCTTCTGGCAAAGCTTTTAACTCCAAATTGGGTGCTTCTTCATGTTTTTCTTCTTTCAGTGTTCCCAGTTCTTCATCGTCTTCCAATACTGAATAGAGTCAAGTAGAAAATCATTAGTAATATTCGAATCACTTGACTCAATATAATTAGCAGTAAAATATTTCATGGGATCAGATAAACTCTCATGAATATGCTCATCCACAATAAGTTCAATTGATTCTGCGCTTTCGTTTTCATTATCTTCATCATATGGTTGTTTGCACATGTTAAAAACATTTAACTCTAATGTCATGTTTCCAAAAGAAAGATTCATGATTCCATTCCTGAATTTATCAAAGCGTTAGCTGTCGCTAAAAATGGCCAACCAAGTATTACAGGGATTGGCTTATAACAGTCTGCCACATATTGTGTTTCTAAAACAATAAAATCCACAGGATATACGAATTTATCGATTTGTAATAACACATCTTCCACAATTCCTTTTTGTACCTTAACTGATCTATCGGCAAGTAAAATGGTAGTTGAGGTTGGTTTCATATCACCGATATTAAGTTGTTGGTAAACCGAAAATGGCAGTAAATTTACACTAGGTCCAAGAATAAGCAAAGCATGTTCAATGTTTTGATTTCCAATAATACAAGAAATAGTTGGACAACCAGGGACTTTGTATTTTAATGCATTATTGGTTGAGAGAATAGAACTTACTTGTTCAGCTAGAAAAGATTTCTTTCTTACCTGATGTTTTCGTTTAACGGTGCATAGATCTTTCAGATATTTGGCAAATGATGGTATCTGTTGAATGACATCTAACAAAGGGATATTGACCTTTACCTGTTTGAATATTTCATAAATCTCTGGGGAATGGTTCAATTTTTTTTGTTTTTAATGCCTGAGGAAATTGAGGTGTATGAGAAAAACTGTTATTATCAACGACGGGTGATGGCTCATCAACCCATTCATTACCCTCTGATTCTGATTTTTCCTTAGTTTCATGAGGTTTAAGAATAGGTATGTGGATGGTCTTACCACTTCGAAGAGTAATAATAGATTTGTTCATGGGTTGTTCATAGGGTGGTCTTACCACTTACCTTTTTCTTTAATGGCCAAAGCAGATGTGATTTTATCAAAAGTTTCCTTCAAATCATTCATCATTTGTGCATTTTGGTTATTGATTGTTTCTTGTTTTCCCATGAATGCACTCAAGTTATCTTCAATGGTTTTCTTAGGTGGTGGGACATATGGTGCATAATTCTGGGAATTTCGAAAATTCTGGTGAAACTGGGGAGGTTGGTGTGAAGTTTGTGTTTGATTATCATTCCTCCAATTGAAGTTTGGATTGTTTTCTCCAACCAGGATTATAGGTCTGTGAGTATGGGTTTGGATTTGGTCAATTGAATGTGTTTATGGAACTGACTTGGTCATGGAGACAGTCTTTCAGGGCTGGTATGGATGGGCAAACTTCTGTGACATGTTCATTTGAACTACAAATTTGACATATGATTTCCTGAACTGACTTAACATGATCCATCTTCCCTGTTTCTAAAGCCTCAACTTTTTTTAGACATAAATGCATACTTGACAGCAAGGTCATGGTCTTCCATAAGGTTAAACATACCTCTACCAGATGGCTGTGGTTTAACAGATGACTCATATGTACCAATTATATCTCATTATTGTGTATTCTCTGCTATATGCTCTAGGTAATCTAGTGCATCTTCGGGATCTTTGTCCCTAAACTCACCATTACATATCATCTCCACTACTTGTCTACCTTGGGGTGTTAAACCCTCGTAGAATTGGGCAACTAACCTCCATGTTTCAAACCCATGATGTGGACAAATATTTAACATCTCTTTATACCTTTCCCAACATTGGTAAAGTGTTTCCCCAGACTCTTGTGTGAATGTTGTGATTCTTCTTTTAAAGGAATTTGTCCTATGAGGGGGAAAGAACTTTTTAAGAAACTGCTCTTGTAATCATCTCATGTTCTAATAGATCCTGACCTAAGATTTTGTAGCCAAATTTTAGCTTTATCCTTTAAAGAAAAGGGAAAAAACTTTAACCGATTATATTATGCTACAATTTTGGTTGTGCTGCAGTGTTACATAATTCTTCGAACTCTCTTAGGTGCTGATAAGAGTTTTCTGATTCTAGACCATGGAATGTGGGTAAAAGATTGATGACACTCGATTTAAAATTGAAACGTGCTTTTTTTAGAGGAAAAACAATACAAGATGGTGATCATGACCTAGTGGGATTCATGAATTGACTGAGTGTCCCAGGGTGATTAGGATCTCCATGCTGAGACTCGTTTTCTTTCTGATTAACTGGGTTTTCAACTTGGGCAGGTGGATTTTCAATTTGGTTTTCAGCCATTTCTGACTAACAATGAAGGTGATTAGGACTCTCTTTTTAATCTGCCACTAGATGTTCGAGACCAGTATTTCATGCAACTTAAAAAAAAGTATATGTAAAAATATGAAATTGCAAATACAAAACTCGAAAATGAAATTAAACTAAAAAAATGAAAAGAACAATTAAGGAAAATACAAATGCAGTGATTTAGATCTAAAAACGTCCTCTAACTCTTGTCAATTCCGATCACAATTGAATTTCTCGTTCATTTTTCTCAATATCTTGAATTATGTTTTCGTGAAGTTTTATGAGAGCATCTCTACGTGGGGATGGTTCGAAAAATTCATTAATGAACATCAAACATCTTTTAAGTTGATTTTTCTGTTTCCTGTAACCAAGAAAAATTAAGAACAGGGTCTCCCTATATGTGGGATTTCGGGGTTCAGGGTTCATCAAGGATTAATCAGGAAAGTTTGGATCTACAAAAATAAAAGAAAATAAGAGAAGATAAGATGCAGAAATTAAATAAAATAAAATACGAAATAAATAAAGAAAAGAAAAGTAGAGAAAGAAGAAATTAATAAATATTTTATCTACTAAATAATACTTCCCCGGCAACGGCGCCAAAAACTTGACACGCTCGAAAAGTGGTCTTTTACTCCCAAGTATAAGAGTGTCGAAATAATAAATATAACCCGGTGAGTCCGGGGTCAATCCACAGAGAAGAGATTTAGCAAAGTAGAATATTGAACAATGCAGAAAAGAAAAGTTTGATTTGTTGAAGTAGTTGGAGACTTTTAGGTTGGAATGCAATAATAGAATGAAATGCTGGAGTTAGGGGATCCACTTTTAGTCTTTTAAATATTTAGAAATATCGCTTTATTATAATTTATAAATTGCCTTTATTACCCACTTAATTTATTACAAGAATTAATTATGCCAATATAAAGAACCAGCCATAAAGGCGGTAATCATTTCTGTCAATAATTAGTCCTACCAATGTACTAAGCATGCCAAAAATATAAAACTAGCCATAAAGGCGGTGATACCGTTTGTCTATAACAAGTCCTACCAAGGTACTTAATTATGCCAAAATCGTATAAAACCAGCCATAAAGGCGGTATAAAGCTAAAACCAGCCATAAAGGCGGTATAAAGATTGTCAATAATTAATCTAAATTTAAATCAAGTTTTAATCATTAGATTTCAATTTATTTATTATAATCAAAGCGATTTTAATCTATGTTCTCATTATAAGAACTTCACCCTTACTCCAGCAGAAAAGAAATTAGCTACTCATTTTGTAATAAAACATATTCGTACTTTTATTATTGAAAGAAAAAGACATTAAACAAGACACTCTCTCTCCAAGAATTACAGAGGAATCAAGAAAGAAAGTATGAAAATTTCTAATGCCGGATGCTCATTTTTATAGGCAAATTCGCCGCCCAGACCAGCGAATGCATGTTGTGGACACGTGTCAAAGAATGGTGAAGCCACGTTGGGGACACGTGTCAGAGAATGGTGAAGCCACGCTGGGGACACGTGTCGCGACGTAAAGGTTCCACGTGTCACGACGTGCTTGCAGATTTTACGACATGCTTGCCGATTTTACGACATGCTTGCCGATTTTACGACGTGCTTGCAGATTTTACGACGTGCTTGCAGAATATTATTTCACGTCTGATTTGTCCCGTCGAGCTTCCGAGTAGTATTTTTCCAAACAAAAACATAAAATAACACTGTAAAAGCACTCAAAGCATAACCTTAAAATATTTACACAAATGTGTCAATTTAAGGGGATTAGTGAAACTATAAGTGTAAAATGATTATTTTATCGTCTAATAAATATGCACTTTTTAGTATTCATCATAAATGTTTGAGCATGTAATAATATGTATATGTATATGTAAATGAACAAGTATATATATAAACATTAATACCTGTATTTTTATATGTATGTGATGGTAAACTATGGACAATTTGAATATATAAGATCGGTAAAGAGAACAAGTTATGATTTCTGAACTTGTATTAGCATGTATAGATGTATGTTATTGGAATAAATTTGTTATTGACTAATGTATACAATTTAGCTATATAGAGGTTGACTTGGTATAATCCTTTTATGAGTGATAGAAGTACATGATTGATAGGATACGTATATGAATGGAAATATATATTTGGTAAGATACTGTATCAATGTTTCAGATAAGAATTTTGAAAATGGACTTTTTGGATGCCAGGAAAAGTAGTAAAACTAAATCTCGTGGAGAAGAAACTCATCGGTAGCCTCGAGAATGAAGTAAAATATCGAAAATGATGACGAGTATCAGACAACTCCTAGAATGAGGTACATAGTTCAAGAATGAGGTTGAAGCATCAGACAGTTCCGAGAATGGGTACAGACATCAGACGGCAGTCAACTCCATAGACAGAGCAGAACCTCAAAATTGGGGACACATAGATCAAGGTATCTCAAACCGATCAAGGCATCGGAGGGTCGGGGGGTTAAATAACTATGACAGTAAAGATTAAGAAATGTCCAATCGATCGAGCCATCAGAGGGCCGAGGGTCCAACAACTATGACAACAGAGATATATGCATCTTAAATCGATCGAGGAATCGGGGGGACCTACGAGTTCATCAATCATTACAACAGAGATTGAAGCATCTCAAACCGATCGATACATCTTGGGGAACCTGTGGGTTCATAAAATATTATAGTAGAGATTGATATATCTCACCACTGATCGAGTCATGAAGGGACATGAGGGTCCACTTATCAACAACCTACTACAAAAATCATGTGAGCCCGGCAAGGCCAGGTATGTAAAAATAAATGCATGACTTTGATAGGCATGTCACTGTCACACATTACACAAGCCAACCAAAGTGGGGGTGACTATAGACACTGTATTTTTATGCATAACCTGATGATGAGTCTCTTATGGGGACATCCACTAAAAGTTGGGGAATTACAATGATGAATGCCTAGAATGAAAGGAACTCCAAGGGACCCAGAAAATAGAGCCAAAAGCCAGCCGGGCATCACATATGTCTAGCCTACTTTCTCTCTGAAATGGAAAATTCGGCCGGATGTACCTTGAAAACCCTAATTATGGCCGGACACAATACAACTGTCATTGAATGAGCATATTATCAGTTACTGAAGTTAAGGGATTTGATTATATCCGGCCAGACATACAATTTAAATTTAATAGTCGGTCAGACATGTATCGAGCAATTAGTACACTTGTAAAATTTATATAGTTGGAGTCACAGACTTGATTACATCTGGCATGAGGTATGTCCCAAAATATGCGTTTGACAGGATATCGGTCGGCTATGTCTGACATTTTGATTGGCAATCACTCGAGATAAACTGGAGGAATGAAGGTGATCCTAATCCCCTTCAATTCTCAGGCCTCTCCCTTACACTATTATAAGGGCCATCATCATTCACCAAAATGAGGCTAGATTTAGATATCAACCCTAAATAAATCCATGCAAACAGAGAGAAGAGAGAGAGAGAGAGCATACATGTGAGAAAAGACAATAAGGTTCTTGGGGTTCTTTCATTTCGGCAATCAACCAAGCAACAACTCGAGGATCATAGGCATTTTCAAAGCCAAACTACATAGAAAATATACGACCTGAGGGCACTATTGTCATTTATAAGCATATTTGAGATTCTATTTTATACACAGTATCTCCAGCCAAATGTACACCACGTCTGCCCGGGCATTCACACATATCTGATTGCCTTAAACATGCCAAGCCACGTTTACTGCTTTTTATAATTATCGATGCCATTTTTTCTATGCATGTTTATGTTATTCAATGTTATATAACCATGCTATGCGAATTGTGGGACACAGAAACTGGGCGACGTATGATGTTCTAGGCTCGCGGCCTAGTCGGGAGTACGAAGTAGCCACGGGGGATTAAACCGGAGAATAATGGAGTCGCCACCCGGTGTGAACCGGGAAAATGAGATTTA
Source organism: Zanthoxylum bungeanum (assembly GCA_019454045.1). NCBI lineage: Eukaryota > Viridiplantae > Streptophyta > Magnoliopsida > Sapindales > Rutaceae > Zanthoxylum > Zanthoxylum bungeanum. The sequence goes on along the minus strand of SKCR01027263.1, from coordinate 17,676 downwards.
AGGCCGCACTCACCCCTCGCAAGGGAAGACCTCAAACCATTTGGTTCGGAATGGTCCCTTACTTATGTCACTTGTAATGAAAGAATTTACGTAATAATTTAATCAAGCTTAAGTAACACTTATTTCCAAGAGTATCATGCTTCTAAATCCATATGCACAAAAATAAAACTTACACCTAAATTTGCATATATTTCACATCTAAGATTGCATGCTTGAAAGTACATCAAAGTAGCAATGAACATACAACTTCATTGACATATTGTATTCATGGAAACACAAGCACACACTAACCACACAAGCACACATAAAGGCGAATCAAATAATGGCGAACATGTGATTTAATGGACATATCATAAACAAATAGCCATTACATGTCTATGCACAATTAAAAGAGTTAACTAAGTACATAATGCAAAAAGACACTTAAGGATGCAATTAGGCATTAAAGTAAGCATGCTATGACGTGGTGCAAAAGAAGATAACTATTATGGACACAAACACACATGTGAGCACTTTTCCAAGTGGTACGTGGAATTGTATCCCAAGTACAGACCGCATTACCGTCCATTCAGAATCGGCTACGGAATTTATGTTTGGGTTTCCATCCGATATACCGCAAGAAATAATACTCAAATGCTATCATAACATAGATATATGAATTATACTACGTTAGGCCAAGACTAAGGTAAATGATGCAACTAATGGAATAAATATGTTTTTCATTACGATGCGTACAAAGAAAAGGATGACTATATGGGATTTCATAATACATGCATGAATGGTATGGTTGGCTTTACGCGCGGGTTGAGGCTGATAGGTGGCGTTAGGGCGTGGTCTTGTGAGTGAGGCGAATGGCTTGTGGGTGTTGAAGGTTCAAGTGTGCGCTGATCGTGCGTGATTCAGGCAGTGCAGTGAGGGTGTTTGCGTGGGTTTAAGGTAGCTCGTAAGTAGGGGACAGTGGCGTGAGTGGGGCTATTTGAATGAGAGGTCTTAGTGTGAGTGGAGGGCTTATGGTGCGCAACCTAAGTGAAGGGTTATGGTGGCTAGGGTGGCTGTGGACGTGTGGAAATGTGGTCAGTATGTGTGAGGGTTCTGGTTTGTGTGAACAAAGGAAAGTGCAAGGGCTAATAATGTGGATGTACCAATGGTAATAGATCGAGCCGAGACAGGGGTAGATGATGCAATCAATATAAGAAAGACGCGGGAAATATCGTGGTAAAGGTAGCCTTTTAGGCTTTTTCTTCCCTCAAATGGAGAACCTTTTTTAGTCCAACACAATAAGCCCATGCGCTTTCCATTACAATGCGTACAAAGACAAAGATAACTATATGAAACTTCGTATACCCGATTGAACACATCTTATATTCAACCGAATATACATCAACCGGCACGACAAAACATCGTGGTAAAGGATTTTAACCCCTCCAAATATGGGACCTTTAATCCAACTTACTAAGCCCATGCGCTCGATTGCATCATACATACAAAGAATAAAGACAATAACATCAAACTTAGTATGCCCGATTGAACATATCTTACATTCAACCGAACACACATCAACCGGCACGGCAAAGCATCGTGGTAAAGGGTTTTAACCCCTCCAAATAGGGGACCTTTAATCCGACTTACTAAGCCCATGCGCTCGATTGCATCATGCATACAAAGAATAAAGACAATAACATCAAATTTAGTATGCCCGATTGAACATATCTTACATTCAACCGAACACACATCAACCGGTGCGACAAAGCATCGTGGTAAAGGGTTTTAACCCCTCCAAATAGGGGACCTTTAATCCGACTTACTAAGCCCATGCGCTCGATTGCATCATGTATACAAAGAATAAAGACAATAACATTAAACTTAGTATGCCTGATTGAACATATCTTACATTCAACCGAACACACATCAACCGGTGCGGCAAAGCATCGTGGTAAAGGGTTTTAACCCCTCCAAATAGGGGACCTTTAATCCGACTTACTAAGCCCATGCACTCGATTGCATCATGCATAAACAAGTAACATGCGGAATTCAAATGACGAAAAATAAATAAATCAAAGCAATATAAAACAAAAGAAGGTGTCGTTTACTCAAGCGGTACGTGGAGTTGTATCCCGAGTACAGATCATACTACCGTCCATTCGGAATCGGCTATGAAATTTATGTCCGGGTTTCCATCCGATATACCGCGAGAGTTGACACATCTTTTATTTTATTCCAAGGCCACAGCATACAATATTTCGTAATACATGCATATTTATCTACTCAAGGGCCACAACATGCATTTTAACATAACAATCATGCGAACAATACTCAATAAATAATAAAAATAAAACAGAAAACGAATTTGGAAAATACCCTCAGGTCTAACCTTTTTTGCCGACTTTCGGACTTGCGTTTCACGGAGATCGGAAGGGTAAAGCTCTTCAACTTCTCCGGCTCACTGGTTTAGCATCTTAGCTCACTGTTTTGCTGTTTTGCTTGCTGTTTGGCCTCCATTTTGCTGTTGTTTCTTCTGTATTTTTTGCTCACTGTTCAGGTCACTGTTTTGACGTTTCAACGGACTGTTTGGGTGTCTTTTAAAGGTTTTAAGTGCAGTTTTTTTGTGATTATTTTAAGGATTATAAGTGCAGTTTTTTATGTTACTGTTTTAAGGATTCTAGAGACTGTTTTAAGTGGATTTGGGCTGCTGTTTGGAGTGATTTAGGCGTGCAGTACATGGGCTGTTTCATGTCAGTTTTTTTGGGCAGTAATGGCATTAATTGTGACTGTTTTGGTGTGCAATGGGGGAGGGGAGTGTTTAGGGCTATTTTGTGCGACTTTAGGACTGTATTTGAGGCTTATTTTGGTGTGGATTAGGGCTGTGAAAGGTGGCTAAAGATGCGGCAAAGGGGGGGCTGTCTAAGGGATGGGTATTCAGTGGTGAGAGTGGATGAGATGGATAGAAATTTTGTTGCTTCTTTCTTGTGATTTGCGTGTAATGTCTAGGGCTTTTTTGTTGTGCTTTGCGTGTGAGTTATGTGTATGAGCTAGGGAGTGCATGTCATGGTTAGAGGTTGTTAATATAGTGAAGGGCTAGGGCTTCTCCTTGTCTCACAATGAAGGGATTTGATTTAGTGTTAGCAAGGAAAGTCAAAGATTTGATGGAGACAAGATTGGTTTAGATTAGGAAGTCAATATATTTGATTTGGTTATGAGTGATTTAATTAGGCATAACATCTTTTTAATTTAGTATGTGATTTTGTTTAGTTAGGAAGTTAATATATTTGATTTATCTAAATTATGTATGATTATATTTTATGTTTTATTTAATTGGTAAATGGTTTAATTATTTTATTTAATTCAATTACATTATCTAATTAATATTAATTTAATATTTTATTTAATTTGGGTGATGGGCGTGTGGGCCTAATGTGGTGTGGGCTTAATGTGGCTTGGTTTGGCTTGGTTAGTGGGTTAGGCGTGTATGGCTAGATTAAAAAGGGTTTTGGTTTTTTTCTGGGCCAAAGGTGATCTAAACAGAGGTCCAACAAGTGAGCTTGACGCTAAATAAGTGAACAAGGATCTAACAAAATACCGATTCCCTTCCGACGACCGTTTCCCGCAATATCCTTAACTAAAAAGGTAGTGCCTCCAACTGAGACTCATCATCGGGTTTCACATGCAAAAATGCAATGCCTACACGAATCCAGTTTATTTATCTCGTTAATATTAATATTCATGTTATTGCCTTCTCATGTTTTTATTATTTTTTGCATGATTCTGTATTCCGTATTTTTTGATCTGTAAGTCATATCCTGCCCGACCTATTACAGATTCGGTCAGACATGATTTATATATGGCCGTGTGATCTCATTGTATATAGGATGGAAATCCAGATGTACGGTAATATGGTTCGTAGTCGGGATACAACTGTTGGTGTTGGTGCTCAGAGCGCCAATCCAGACCGTATTTATGTCTGATTCATGAATATGAATAATCCATTTTTCCATAATATTACTTGTTTATGGTTTCACCTCTTGTTTTTATATACGTATTCAACCTGATTACAATTAGATTGAAACTAAATGTGGTTTAGTGATATGTATATATTAGACAAATGCCCGATAATATATAATGCAGTACACAGTTACAAAGCTAGTTTGTAATTGACATTGGGAAGTGTCACTGATAAAAGTATATTATCAAATATAGTTCCTGGTCAAGATTTACTAACACGGGTCAGTTAGTCAAATATGTTGAGACCAGTACATGTCGTATATCGAGACTTGGTCCGATGGTTTATCCCAATGAACCATAAGTCTAGGGAGACTAGTATAGACGTGTAGGTGTTTATAATGGATAAATATTGAACGACTCACCGAAGATTCTTAATGGATGGTACACCAAAGTCAATAAGAATCTTCTCGGTTGAGTAGTATAGTGGTCATTCGACTTGAGATACCACTGTGGATGTATGAGACATCCTCCACAATTAGATGGCAGTCACGTCACCAATCTATTTAGATCAGACCTCCGCTTGTTTGTTGGGTATAGACCGATCCTCATGATATCCTGTGTGTATCAAGATATGATCCGTCAGTTCTGTGTACAGAGTATAGGTAGTCCATATATGATTAGCAGTCTGTTAAATCTGTGGCCACAGTATACTTCATAAGTAAGTTCCGAATGTTATTTAGAGATTGCTAATAGATACGTCAACGGGATAATACCTAGAGAGATTTGACATTTACATCTATATCTCTGGTATTATCCGGATACCTGTTACGGAGGGATTATACGTATGCAATGACCTCGACCTGTATGATTCAGCTAGTTTATCCGTGGTCGTCATAATTTACGGGTGGGTAAATTATGGACACAAAATTGGATTTTGTGACGGATATACCTGAATCTAGAGAGTCTCACTAACGAAATATACTCGTAGAACACTAGGGCAACTTTTATGAATAATGGTGATTATTTAAAATCGTTTAAACGTTAAACGAAAGATGCATGCAAACAGGCAGAACCATCATTTCCTAATTAATGTGTATTTGTATTTAATATATGATATTATTAAATATACATTAATAAATTGTCAAATAAAGGTATTTGACATATATCATTAATATATGTATTTGAGATATTTAAAGTAAATATAATACATATATTTGAGATATTTATATTTATTTAATTATTTAATTGTTAAATGATTAATATAATTAAAATATAAATATATCACCAAATGATAAAGTTAGGAAATGATTATAAGTGTAAATTGTTGACTTTACATTAAAGGAAAAGGTTGTCAAATTGAATTTGACTTCCTTGGATATTTGTTTTAATTGTTAAAATTGAAAATATCCATTTTCATTTTTTATTTGTAAGATTAGGCCATACCCCTAAATTAAATATAATTGTTATATTTTTGAGTTGCAATTGTTGACTTACTTTAAATCATTAAATGGTTTTATGATGATTAAAACAAGTTGATAAAGGCAAATTAAATGAAACAAAAATTAATATCTTGATATTTTATACACATCAATTTCGGCCAAGGGAAAAATAGGTGATGTATATATTGTTTTGTTTAATATTTTAGGGTTTAAACAAGTTCATTAGACACCAAAGATAATACAAAAGTAGTTGAGAGAAAAGCTTGAAGGCTAAAGGAAGATGGCTTGGAAAATCATGATTTTGTAAGTTATTTTTCAAAGTCTTCAACATGAAAATTATTTCTAACATGCTTAGCATCATTTTTTGTTGCTTTGGTGTTGTCTCTCTTCTTATAGTTTGTGTTTATTTTGGTTGTGAACTTTGATGAAAGATTGAAGCATGTAAGTAAGCTTGAAATTGTTTCAAAGCTTTACTTTTGATTTTTAGAAAATCAAGTTGCCATTCTAGAGTTGGTAAGCCACTCCTTGGTGACCTAGAATTGTTCTAGAGTTGTTTCAAAGTGGTGAGGCTAGATTGGTGAAGTATTGAATGGATTAAAGTGTTGGATTTTGTAAATTTGGTGAAATTTGACAATTTGATGAAATTGAAAAATTAGGGTTCATAACCCACTCCAAATTTGGGGATTTTCATATATGTGATGTATTATGGTATCAATATGATGCATGTAAAATTTTAGATTGATTGGATTTGATCTTGGCATGTTTTGAACTAAAGAGACCAAATTGTAATTAATTGAAAATTTTGGGTGGCTCACGGCATTAGACTAAAAATTGGGGATTTGTGTGAAATCTGATTTTGATGCATTAGATGTGTTGAAAAACATTTTAGAAATGATTTAGAATCATCCAAAATTGTATTTGACAACTTTTGGACTAAAATGATCAATTAACAAAGTTTTGGGGCAATTCGGTAATTACTTAGAAATTTGATTTCTTGTGTAATTTTTCAGAATTTGATAATTTGATAATTAAATAAATAAGTTTATTTAATTGATCCGAGAAAATGTTTTGAAATCGGGAAATTTTGTTTTTCCGCGATTCCGCTGCGTTACCGATATTCCCCCTTAAAACCCCTACAACAATTTCATGTACCAATATGAATGCAGTGAACAATTTTTCTCCAGATGAGAATTGGTATCATAACAGTGGGGCTACTCATCACTTGACCAACAACTTTGACAACCTACAGATTGCAGAACCATTCTCAGGTAATAACAAACTAGTTAATGGTAATAGTGCTAGTATAAACATCACACACATTGGTAAAAGTTCGTTAAAGACTTTCATTATAGATTTCAACTATGCTAAATGATATCTTACTTATTCCCTATATCACTAAGGATATTATCTGCATTTCTAAACTAACCAAAGATAATGTTGTTATTGTTAAGTTTTCTCATGATTTGTGTTTTGTAAAGGACAATAGGAGAGAGAAGATCCTATTTTAGGGCAAGGCTGAAAATGGTCTTTACAAGTTAGCTTTAGTCGGTAAATATCAAAGTATCTTTCCTGCTCAGTCTCAATTCTCTCAGTTCAAGTCTGTCTCCCCACTGTCTATGTTTTCAGTTGTTACTCAATCTGTTAAACATACAACTTGTATGCTGAATTCTGTATATTCCACCAGTAGAAAGAATACTGAAATTGATATTTTATATAGTAGACTAGGTCATTCTAGCCATTCTAGATTCTTGCAGTATCTTCTATTCTGTCAATAAAAATTTGCATTCTAGATTCTGTGATGCCTGTAAGATTGGCAAAATAAATAGAATTCACTTTCCTCTTATAAGAACAAAAACTAACCAAACTCTTGAACTCTTACATACTGATTTAGAGGTCTTGCACTCATTCATTCTCTAAGTGGTTTCAGATACTATCTAATTATTGTTGATGATTTCTCAATATATACCTGTATTTTTCCTTTGAAATTGAAATCAGAAGCCTTAGAAGCATTTAAAGCCTTCAGACTGCATGTAGAGAAACAGTTTGACGAATCCATAAAGGCTTAACAATCTGATTGGGGTGGGGAATTTAGATCTTTTTATAAGTATCTTACCATGAATGGTATATTATTCAGACACACTTGTCCTTATACACACAACCAAAATGGTCTTGTGGAAAGAAAACATAAACATATAGTAGAATTGGGTTTAACATTTATATCTCAAGCCAAATTGCCTTTAAATTATGGCAAGAAGCCTTCTATTCCTCTGTCTATTTCATAAACAGATTACATATCCCTGTACTCCATATTGAAAGTCATTTTGAATTCATTTTTAAGCCTAAATCTGACTACATATTTCTTAAAAGATTTGGATGTGTTTGTTTTCCTTTCTTGAGAGAGTATAATGCTCATAAATTTGATATACATTCTTGAAATTGTGTATTATTAGGATATAGTCCTTCTCAAAAAGGTTACAAGTGCCTACATCCCTCTGGCAATATCTAAAAAAATGGTATCAGAGCGAGTCTGATTCTGGACACCCCGATATGATTAGCCCTTTAAAATCTAATATTTGTTCTTATCTTTACTTGATACATGCATGCTTTCTTTTAATTTGATTAAATTTAAAGTGTATGACACTTTATGGAATATCCCCGCTTAATAAGGTTTTAAAGTAACTGGTATTTGGAATACTTGTTTCTTGGTCCGTCTTGTCAATACGGTTTATGAATATTTTTCCGTGACTACATCCGAGACTGTGCCTCTGCTGTGAGGGTTTAGCCGATAGAGATTTATTTATGTCGGATGTATATAAGATACTAGATAAATTCAAGTGAAAGCGGAATCCTGAACGTGCCCTAGCTGTCAGGGTTACGCAAGTAACTTGAGTTTATCATTGACGAGTTTAACCTTGGTTCGTCTCCTTGTGGGTTTGCCTTAGCAGCGACAACGAGAAACGACCAGGACCGGAAACCCAGGAGTCACAACGAGTGTGATTGACAATGAGTTGTCTACCTGTGAATACACGTAGGCGAGACTGTGCCTCTGCTGTGAGTCAAAATATATTCATGGGGTCCACTTCCCATTATGGAATTCGATTTAATTATTGAATTCTCATTTTTCCGTGGGGGATTACGGTATTACGTAAAATAGTGGGAGGCACTGCTAAGTTTAAAATATTCCATAACTTAGGCAGTGTGTATTGTTATGGAAATTGCCGCTTGTTTGTTTCCTTATTCTATTGTTTATATAGAATTGAACTTTTATTTACTGCACACATATTTTGATATGTTATCTGACTTGACTCTTGGTTACAGTTATTTTAGAATAGGTTCTAGATACTACTAGACTAGGATATTATTAGATTGATCTAAACCATCGGGAACTGTTGTTCCGATTTTCTTGAAATATCAAGATGGTTAGTGACTTAGTTTCTAAGTCATGACAGATAATCTAGATAAATATCTCTTTTAGGATATAATACTTTAGAGAGAATAGTTTATTATGCAGTAAGAATTGACTTGAATTAGTTCATGTCTCGAGATTCTTGACTGGCATTAAGAAAGCCCCATTAGGTATTTGTTTATCTAGTAATGACGTTTCTTAGCTTTAATGACCTTTAGAGGCAATGTGTCTGACACAATTTGCTAATCAATTATTTGCAATTATTGTGAATAGTTGAATGTAAATAGTAAAGTTAAAGAAAGGAGATGCGTATAGTTGTGTATAGAAAATATCAATTTTCACAATACTACAACTATAGGTATTGGATACCAGATCTCCCGTCTAGTTTTTTAAAATATTAGTTAACGATTGTTTTGATATTTGATATCGGAACTTGCGACTATTGGATAGTTACTTGTTCTTTATAAATGATTGTTATATATTTTAAATATAACTAGTAGTGTCATTGACGTAGAGATAAACATTAAGAAAAATTATTCAGTAAAGTAAATAATTTAGGACGGTGCTTTATGAGATTTTATCACTTGAGCATTGGATGCTTATTCCGTATGGTAAATGATGGTTTGATACGAGATCACACCACATATCCTTATCCATCTAATGAATATTGTATTCGGGAAGGTGATTAAAATCTCGTTTAACCAATGATTTGTCATTGGACCACCAGATTTATTAAACTGATACATTAGATGTATGTAGTTTAATGAATTGTAATTGCTTAAGGTAGTTTTCTTTACTTCGTAACTTAGTTTATGAATTATCATAACTTAGTTACGTGTTTCTGAAAGAACACATATTGAACGTCTTGAAATGATCAATAACTTTCAATATGTTCTGATGAAACGTAGGTTGAACATTTTTGACTTGTTCAAATATATTCAATCAGAAGTTTTATGAGAACTCTATCCTTAAAATTCATTACATGTCTTTGAACTGTTCAAAGATCTTTGATACGATCAAACATATGAATTTAAAGCAATTAGTTCTAAGGTTATTCAGTGAATATGATTCTTATTCAATATTATTCTTCCACGATTCCATCTTGATGGAATTGAGTAGTGGGACCAGTCGAATCTTATATGATTTGATTCGTTTGATATTGAATGTTACCGAATTAGTTTCAATACTTTTGGGGTTATGCTCCGTTAACACTAATTCATCTATTTAATTAATGTTCCATTAATTTCTACAGTTACATATATGATATGTATAGATAGAAAATTTGAATCTTGAAAAGTTTGAGATTTGAATATTTCTTTTATATAATAGTTATATAATGGAAATTACTTACGCCTTGGAGGTATAAGTAAAATTTTATCGTTTGTTCGGTTTAATAGAATATTGTATTCTATTTGATAGAATATCTTGTTGGAGATTATCTAGGTCCCAAGGATCACAAATCAAGCATGAACATGTGTGAATACATTCGAGAAGTCGCGGAATACTTACATCGAGCGGTTGAGCGACGCGGAGGCAACAAAAAATTGATCTTGCTCGGCAGTGGACTGGTTCGGCAGTTCAGTTTTGAGCTCACTGGTTTCGGCCTTTTGAGGTCCTCAAACAAGCTCCAAGCTTCGTCGAACGATTCCTGGCTCATGGGTGGACTTCCCTATCACCTTCGCATTGATCCCGGAGTGTGCTAGCACTCTCGATTTTGCCACAAAATCACACTTGCTTCCCTACCATTTTCGAAATGGCGTGAAAGATGAAGAGAAAATGTGGAATGAGAGAGATGAAATGTGTTAATTAATTTTGGTATTTTATTTTTCAAACATATACCAAAATTTGACTTTTGAAAAGTCAAATAATCAAAGCCATTAATGCCCACAACAACCACATCAATCAATCAATCCAATCAATTGTCACATCACTCAAAGTGACATGATTTGACGCTAGATGCGACTAGTGATTTGACGCTTGATTTGACGTGCCGCACTCGAATTCGAAATGTGAATGCGCTCACAAATAATCTCGGGCTCGGGTTCGTTAATTTCAAATTAACGAATTTTCCGTTGCGTCGTAATTAAATGATTACGCCTAGCGAAATCACTATTTACGTCGCTAACGAATTAATTATAAATTAATTCGTTCGCCCGAATTAGAATCTAATTTCAATTCCGCGTCGAAATCCAATTTCGTTAAATATATCAAATATATTAATTTAAATTAATTCCAAATTAATCGTTCTCTCTCTTTAAATGATATTTTATCCCAGATAAAATATCTCTGCAATTAATCCCTGATTAATTTTCTCTCTCATCTTATTAATCCCAGATTAATAAAAGTGCGAGTCATACGTCATCGGTGAATCTTTAGGAAGCGATCCATGAGATCCCCGGATATGTTGGCAGTAAATTCTGTCATCGGACTATCTGAACACGTAAGTACCTCGTACTACGTTTATACCGAATTACAAGACAAGGTTGGCCTCTAGCAAAGCGCCATGCCTCCCCAATTCTCTGGAAATATCCTTACAGGAATAAAGGATCTGTATCAGGCGTAGTATACGTAGTATTGCGTATTTCTGTCCAGTATCGGATGATCACATGCAAGGCCTGTGGCTGGTACAGTGTCTGCCCCGTACGAAGCATATATCAGATTACTAGCAACTAGTCTATTTAATATTGGATAATCATGACCAAGTCATATTATCCCGACTGTTGCAACCTTATATAGAGAGCCAGTTCTGTATCCATGCGCCATCATCAACTCCATATGACTGGAGTGACACTTCCGTCTTGACATCACACCCAACACACTACGATTCTCGATATACCCAGAATTGGCGTACACAGAAACCGGTTAAAGCCCTGGACGATCTCAACCAAAGTATATTGATTGTCGTATGCATTAGCGGTGCAAGTCTCAGGTTAAGACCAAATACACCTACCCTGATTTCGGATTTCCATAGACACATAGTCATACTATGAATGGAATTCCGAGGGGGTATTATCCAGAGCGAAGCTGTTTCCCGTACCATCGGCAAAACACAACCTCCTATTACACTTGCATGAGTATCCTATACCCAAATATATGAGAACTATGTCGTTGTGCCCTCACAACGCGCACAAGTGTAATACTAGTCTTTTACGCATTCATCGATGTCCAATCTCGATAATGCTCTAACTAGGGATATTTAATGATTTATCCTTCGTGGATTGATACTGTCTCATATCATTCTCAATCCAGGAACAAATCACAGGGACCTCCTATCATTTATATATCTAGGTGATCTAATCACAAATGATAAGAGTGCAATCTCCTTTGTCACATAGTTAATTTGTACAACAACACCGTGATATGTACAAATAGTGACGCTATGGGTCATAATTGTCCAACAATCTCCCACTTGGCCTATAGCCAGTCACTCGAGTGCTTGACACCTGAACTATGTACTTTTGGCTCAAATTGCTGATGAAAGACTTTCATCAGCGGATTTTCATAATTATCATCTGATGTGATTTATTCGATCATCACATCGCCACGATGTATGATCCGAACGAATCAGATGAATAGTCGAAGTATGTATCTGGATCGTTGATGAGACTATTAATTCTTTAGCCTGTGCTCAAGCCTAGCTCAGCTACTAACAGAATTATATCTAATCTAATTAGATTTTTTTATCGACCCAGAAGGCTTCTATTGCCTCCTCAGTTGCAACAATAACCCGCATTTTTTGTTTATTCGGTAACAGTATCTTGCTTGGAATATTTCCAGCTCACTGTACCGTTATTCAAACTGTATAGTACCGTTTGCGACTTTCAGTCGTCTTTATTGGTTTGGAAAATTACAGTAGTGATCCCAGTCACTTCAAGTTCTCCTTCTCCATAGTTTAAGACATCAACCTTAGTTCTCTAAGACACTAAGTATGTTCTTAACTTCAATCCAGTGACTATCACTTGGATTGGCCTGTTTGTGAATCCATATGCTCAAAGCATATGAGACACCAGGTCGCGTACATTTTTCAATGTACGAGTTCTCGGAGAGTTTTCTCGAAAGCCTAGCTTTCACCGATTGTTATTATGGGAATATCATTTCCAAGAAATGACATATTATCATTATTTTATAGGACAACCACTGTCAGTGCGCTCCCACTAACCCTTTTATATATACAAGAATCATTTCGTTTTGAATTAAATCATAAACCATTATGATTACATCAAAACGATAATTCCAAGAACCTAATGCTTGCTTCAATCCAAACATGGATCGAATAACCCGAAAACTTTGTTTGCTAGTTTTGGTATGACAAAATCGACAGGATGTTATAAACATCCTCCTACTGGTTTCCTTTTTAGGAAAGCGATTTTCCCGTAAAGCTGTCATATTTCACTAATTGAAACACACAGCTTTAGCAAACATTATCCAAATGGATTTACTATGGCAATAGGTAAAATGTTGAATCGAAATCAACACAATGTTGATAACGATACCTTTCCGCTAAAAGCCTAGCTTTATACATTGGTATGTTGCCATCCATGTATGTCTTCCTTGAAGACTTATAATACCAATAGGCACAATGCCTTGTGGTACATCAACTAGTGTCCAAACTTGTTGATATACATGGAATCCATTTCGGACTCATGACACTTTGTCATAATAGGGAGTCGATACCTTGTATCACTACCTCATACATAGTCAGTTGGTATACCTCAAAAGATAGACATCTTTATGAGGTGAGATCAGAAACCCATACCCCAGGTTGTTTTCTGACTCTCTCCGACATACGCGGTTCTTGTGTATACGAAGATTACTGGTATAGTTTCATCCTTGATGAACTATTTATGTTTCATTAAGGATTCGGTGCCTGAAACAGTATCACTCTGATTTTCATCGAGCTATACTATCCTCCCACTTACCACTGCATATCGGTATTCCTCTTAGGAAAACCGCATGGTGAGCAACAATCTAATTGTTCTCTCGTGAGTTGTATAAGTACAATACTTATGCTATCCCTAGGATAACCTACAATTGGCACGAAATCTGTCAAACAGATTTTTATGGAACCTTATTCAAAATAAGTTCTGCACTGTTAATACTTATCTGTTGAAGGAAATGGTAGCTCAGAGCGACTCATGATTAACCTTATCATGTCCAACAAAATTCGGTTACTCAGTTCGGACACACCATCACCTTGACGTGTTCCGGGAGGAGTCCTCATTTGAAAGAATACTATACTCTTTCTAGTATCTTAGAAACTTATTGCTTAAGTATTTTCCATTACGGTCTTACCGTGACGGTTTAATACTCTAGCCGATCTGTTTGTCTATTTCGTGTCGAAACTCTAAAGTTTCCGATTTGTGTTCTTCAAAAGAAACACATAACCATAACGCGATGCCATATCCGTAAAGGTCACGAAATATTCATATCCACCTCTAGCCTAGCTAGACATGGGCCCACTTGCTTCACAATGAACTAGGGCTAACAGATTGGTGGCATTTACACTTTTACCAAGTAAATAGTGTTTTAGGCACTTTTCCCAATAAACTAGATTCGTAGACTTTATTTGATTGGAATCAAATCAGTCCTAGTGCCCACTCTTCAAAAGTGTGGATATACGAGTCTTGTTTGATTGTGTCCCAGACAACAATGCCACAATTAGTTTCTTCTGATCAAATCAGTTTGAGCTATTTGTTTGTCATTATATACGTTTGAGATTTATTTATATTCAAAATATAAATTCTGTTATTCACATCTAATGTGTTTATCTCAATATCATCTTTATATAATGAAACACTTTAGTGTTCTAGAATATAAAGGTTCACCCGTAGCAGGTTAAACACTGATACAGAGATAATGTTTCTAGTCAAACTAGTTACATTATAACAGTTTCCTAATCCTGCTCATAGTAGATTCTGAACATCAGTATATATTTATGTACCACACTAAGTATTTAAAATCCAATTTCAATACTAATAGTGAACATAACCATGACAAACATATTTGAAGTCAGAGCTTGCCCCGTATTCAGTTCCTTCATGTCTGCTTTGTCCAAACAGCAGTCACGCTTCCGTGATCCCGTTTGCCACAATTTAGGCAGACATTTTGGGATATGTCCTTTATCTTTCTAAAAGATTATAATGATTTTGCCTTTGCCATTTTCAACACTCCAGAAGCCTTTGGCCAAGCCTTGGCCTTTTAGAATATCGAAGTAAGGTGAGACTAGCGCTACTTGCCTAATTGCAAACTTTGACTTTGTCTCATTGAGAATAGTCATTAACCCTCCAAGAGTTTACTATTGCAATATTAGTACTTCTAAAATCTAATCATAGATTTATGAAGATCCTTCAATTTCATTATCATACTTTAAGGATCTAATCCTTAGTTCTGATTCAGAAATTAAGGAGTCTACTACGGTAAGTATAATGGATTAAGCACTTAAGTTATCATCACATAAATCTTCCAAAGATTATGCTCGACTATTTGCTTAACTCCGGGCTTAGGCCTAATATGTTATTTTATCAAATAAAGTAACTTATTAGTTTTTCCAGGACCATCCTGAAATTATTCCCAATTTGAAAATTAAACCATTTAAATACATTTTACCTAGGATTATGTATTAAACGTTAATCTTTCAATTTATATCTTGATTCTAATAGTCCAACTATTTAATCAACGATTTTGGTATTATTTATTATAATGATTACAATAGTCCAACTATTTAATCAACTATAATTTAATAGATTAGAATCAATTATATTGATTACTATAATCCAATTATAAAATCAAATATAAGTGATTAGTTTGAATATAGTCCAACTATTTATTAAAACAACATTTAAATATTAGTCTAACTAACATTTAATTTATTTGACGAATTGATATTGTTTGAGCGTGTATGGCGAGTAATTGAACGAATATTGCAAATTCAATTCTAGCCTCCCACTAATTTTCGGCGAGCCTCTAACCCTCTGTCGAGTACTCGGGAAACCGCGTTTCCTAGTGGGCTAGGATTCCGTTAAATATCACACAATCTTGACTTTGGCCAACAAATTGTATGATAATTAACTAGGTAGATCTCTAAGATCGATTGTATTCAATCCAATTCCTAGATCCGGTAGGGGGACATCCAAGTCCGAAATATATATCTTATATATGCCAATACATCCAATGTATTACCTAACCTTTTTCCTCTAAATCAACTAAGCATTGGCTTTGGCACAACAAACTTAGTGATCCCAGTGAAGCGCGACCCATTGACCATGGAAACCTTCGTAATCAATGTCGATGGACAAGAAGTGGTCTTGACTTTGGCCAACAAACCCAACTTGACAAGACACTGACATGTAACAAAGCCTTCGTGATTCAACACATCTTCGACAGACAAAGGCCTTGACTTTGGCCAACAAACCAATGCCGTCTCAGATCTTGAGTGAGAATCACTCAATGGAATAAAAAACGCTTAATATTTTGCGAGGGTTTTTCGAGTGCAAATTGGCAACCAATTTATTATCTTTGTTAAGGTCTCATCACCATAGACCATTAAACATGCATTCTAAACACATAATAAAGCGCATATGTAAAATAATAATGATATGCGGATGAATACTTTACACATTGATCCTAGATCAAATCTCTCTATTTCTCTCTCCCCTTGTTGAGTTTCAATCAAGTCCCAAGGATCATTTATAAGCATAAAAACGAGTTGAATACAACCAAATAAGGTGCGGAAAAACTCACATAGATCGGTAGAGATGCAACGAAATGGAGTGCGAACTGCTCTCCCTTGCTCGGCAGTGAGCTGCGCGTGTGAGGGGCTGCACGGTGGTGACTGGTTCGGCTTCTCCAAGGTCGGCCATGGGAGACATCATTGAAGCTCCAAGCTTCAAGCTTCCAAGCTCACGAACTCACTTCCCTATCACCTTAGGATGCCTCCAAGAGTGTGCTAGCACATAGATCTTGTAACAAGATCATTGCTTTCTCCTTTATTGATCGGTCAAACCAGAAAAATTGAGGAGAAGAATCGGTCAAGACTGAGAGAGAAGATGAAGAAGTTTTGGCTCCAAAATGAGCAAAAACGTGTACAGAGGAGAGAGAGGAGGGAAAAAAAAGTAATAGGTTTTTATTGATTTATTTTCCAAAAATAAATAAAACATATATACCAAAATCTTTTTCCAAAAGCAAAGCATTAAATCTTGTCAATCAATACAAATCAACTCACATCAATCACTCAAATGTCACATCACTCAAAGTGACATGTGATTTACGCTTGATGTGATTTGCGATTTGACGCTTGATTTGACTTGCGTGCCGCACTCGAATTCGAAATGCGAATGCGCTCGCAAACAATCCCGGGCTCGGGTTCGCTAATTCCAAATTAACGAATTTTCGTTGCGTCGTAATTAAATGATTACGCCTAGCGAATTCACTATTCACGTCGCTAACGAATTAATTCTAAATTAATTCGTTCGCCCGAATTAAAATCTAATTTCAATTCCGCGTCGAAATCTAATTTCGTTATAATATATCGAATATATTAATTTATCGATTAATTCCAATTAATCGTTCTCTCTCTTTAACGATATTTTATCCGAGATAAAATATCTCCGTAATTAATCCCAGATTAATTTTCTCTCTCATCGAATTATCCCAGATTAATTAAATTGCGAGTCATACGTCATCTGTGAATCTTCAGGAACCGACCCATGAGATCTCCGGATATGTTGGTAGTAAATACGGTCGTCGGACTATCCGAACACGTAAGTATCGCGTACTACGTTTATACCGATTTACAAGACAAGGTTGGCTTCTAGCAAAGCGCCATGCCTACCCAATTCTCCAGAAATATTCTTACAGGAATATATAGATCTGTATCAAGCGTAGTATACCGTA
>SKCR01027262.1:0-73833 GCA_019454045.1 Zanthoxylum bungeanum | reverse complement strand
GCCCCATGAAGATGTCAATCTCATGGAGGTGTACCATCCGACTACGTTTAGATGAAGTGATACGAGGTATCGACTCCCCGTTATGGCAAAGTGCCATGAATCCGAAATGGATTTCATGTATAACAACTATTTTGGATACTAGTTGTTGTACCATAAGGCATTGTGCCTATTGGTACATTAAACGTCTTCAAGGAAGACATACATGCAAGGCAACATACCAACGTACAAAGCTAGGCTTTTGACGGAAAGGTATCGTTATCAACATTGTGTTAATAACGGTTCGACCTTTTACCTGTTGCCATGGTAAATCCATTTTGAAAATGCTTGAAAATAACTGTATATTTCATTTATGAAATGTGTCAGTTATAAATCAAAATCGCTTTCCTGAAAAGGAAACCTTTTGGAGAATGTTTATAACATTCTGACGATTTTGTATAACCGACAAACAAGGTTTGCGGGTTATTCGATCCATGTTGGATCAATGCAAGCATAAGATTCTTGGAACTGTCGTTTTGGAATAATCGTAATGGTTTATGATTTGACTCAAAACGAAATAATTCTTGTGTAATAAAGGAGGTTAGTGGGAGGGTGCACTAACAGTGAAATTCCCATAATACAATGGTGAAAGCTGGCTTTCATAGATATTCTTTCAATAGAAAATTCTCCGTAGAATTCTGGGGAGTAACAACCTTTATTCAAGGAATAAAGATCTACTGGGATAGATTTGGAGTGTTAACACTCTCTGGGAAATTGTACATTTAAAATGTACTTGTATTGGTGTCTCATACGCTTCGAGCATATGGAGTCACAATCGGGTTAATCCAAGTGATAGTCACTGGATTAAAATTAAGAACATCTGTTAGTATCTGAGAGAACTAAAGATGCTGTCTTAAACTATGGAGAAGGAGAACTTGAAGTGACTGGGATCACCGCTGCAAGTTTCCAAACTATTAAATACTACGGTACTATAAAGTTTGTATAACGGGACAGTGAGCTGGAAATCTTCCAAGCAAGATAACTGTTGCCGAATAAACAACAAATACGGATACGGATTATTGCTGCAGCTGAGGCAGCAAAAGAAGCCATTTGGATCGAACATAAATCTAATTAGATTAGATATAGTTCTGTTAGCAGCTGAACTAGGCGTCAGCACAGGCTAAGGAATTAAAGGTCTCATCGACGATCCAGATATATACTTCTATCATCTGATTCGTTCGGATCATACATCGTGGCGATGTGATGATCGTGTAAATCACGTCAGACGATAATCGGAACAAATCCGCTGACGAAAACCTTTTCCTCAGCAATTTGAGCGAACCTTACATAGTTCAAGTGTTGGAACACTTGAGTGACTCGCTACGTGCCAAGTGCGAGATTGTTGGATAATATTGACCCATAGCGTCACTATTTGCACAGATCATTGTGTTGTTGTAGCAAATTAACTATGTAACAAGGAAATTGCACTCTCATCATTTGTGATTAGATCACCATAGATATATAAATGAAGAGAGGTCCCTATGATTAGTTCCTGGATTGAGATGATATGAGACAGTATCAGTCCACGAAGGATTAATCATTAAATATCCCTAGCCGTAGCATTATCGAGACTGGACATCGATATGCGGAATAGGCTAGTATTGCACTTGTGCGCGTTGTGAGGGCACAACGGCATAGTTCTCATATATATAAGTGTTGGAGACTTATGCAAGTGCGATAGGAGGTCGTGTTTCACCGATGGTACGGGAAACAGCTTCGCTCTGGATAGACCCCTCGGAATCCCATTGGTATTATGACTATGTGTCTATGGGAGGCCGAAGTCAAGGTAGGTGTGTATAGTCTTAACCTGAGACTTGCATCGCTAATACTTACGATAATCGATAAACTTTGGTTTGGTGGTTGGGGACTCTGACCAGTTCTGTGTCTACCACTTCTGGGTTTATCAGAGAGTCGTAGAGTATTGGATGTGATGTCGAGACGGAAGTATCACTCCAGTCATAATGGAGATGATGTCACGCAGGATACAGTATTAGTGCTCTTGAATGATGCGCATCCAATCGTGATATTATGACCAGGTCATGAATATCCGATTATAGAGACTAGTTACCAGACATCCGATATGTGTTTCGGACGGGGCAGACACTTATCCAGCCCCAGCCCTAACACGTGACTATCCGATACTGGGCCGATATGCACAATACGTTTGTATACTACGCTTGATATAGATCTAAATATTCTTAAAAGGATATGTCCAGAGAATTGGGTAGACTTGGTACTTTGCTAGGAGTAGACCTTATCTCGTAAATCGGTAGAACGTAGTACTTGGTACGTACGTGATTCGGTTACACCGACGACCGTATTTATAGCCAACTTATCCGGAGATCTCATGGGTCGCTTCCCGATAATCCACCGATGACGCACAACTCGCACTCTTGAATAATCTGGGATTATATAGAGAGAGAGAAAATTAATCTAGGATTAATTACGGAGATATTTTATCTAGGATAAAATATCGTCGAGAGAGAGATAATGATTAATTTGGAATTAATCGATGAATTAATATATTTGATATATTAAACGAAATTAGATTTCGACGCGGAATTAAAATAGATTTTAATTCGGGCGAACGAATTAATTTAGAATTAATTCGTTAGCGACGTGAATAGTGAATTCGCTAGGCGTAATCACTTAATTACGACGCGACGGAAAAATCGTTAATTTAGAATTAACGAACCCGAGCCCGAGTGTGATTGCGAGCGCATTCGTATTTCGAATTCGAGTGCGGCGATGCAAGTCACATCAAGCGTCAAATCTAACGCAAGTCACATCAAGCGTCAAATCTAACGTCAAGTCATTCATCACATCAAGCGTCAAATCAAGCGTCACTTTGAGTGATGTGACATTTGATTGATTGATGTGAGTGATTGATTGATGGAAAAGACATGACACTTGACATAAAGTAGATGTGACTGAGTGACAAGTGAATAGTGTTTTGCTTTAATGGTTTGACTTTTTAAATGCAAATGCAAATGAAATGCAAGGGAAATTAATGATAATTTAACACAAGTATATAAGATATATTTGTGATGCATTTCATTGACACAACACATTTCTTCTCTCCATTTCTTTCTCTCTTGGTCACGCCCAAACCTGAAAATTTGGACTGTTTTTGAAGCAAAATGGCCGTGAGCCATAGGGGAGCAAGGGTGGGTTTTTGTGGCAAAAACTCAAGTGCTAGCACACTTACGAGTCTTGCGAAGGTGGTAGGGAGGTTCACCCATGAGCCGGGATCCGTCGAACGAAGTTTGGAGCTCCGTTCTTCAACCCAAAATTCTGAAATTGGAGGCAGTGGACTGCTGATGTTTGGCGTCCTTGGCAGTGAGTTTCTTGGTTCGTTTCGCCTCCAATCGACTCAACCGATCGATGTGAGTAGTCTGCTACCCTCCGTTGATGTGTTCACACATGATTCCATGCTTAGATTTGATCTTGGGACATAATAGAAACTCAACAGTTATCGAATAAACAATAAATACGGGTTATTGCTGCAGCTGAGGCAGCAATAGAAGCCATTTGGGTCGATAATATATCTAATTAGATTAGATATAGTTGTGTTAGCAGCTGAGCTAAGCGTCAGCACGGGCTAAAGAATTAATAGTCTCATCAACAATCCAGATATATACTTCAACTATTCATCTGATTCGTTCGGATCATACATCGTGGCAATGTGATGATCGAATAAATCGAATCAGACAATAATTACGCAAATCCGCTTTTCCTCAGCAGTTTGAGCAGACCGTACATAGTTCGGGTGTATGACACTCGAGTGACTGGTTATAGGCCAAGTGGGAGATTGTTGAACAATTATGACCCATAGCGTCACTATTTGTACAGATCATGGTGTTGTTGTACAAATTAACTATGTGACAAGGAGATTGCACTCTTATCATTTGTGATTAGATCACCTAGATGTATAAATGATAGGAGGTCCTTATGATTAGTTCCTGGATTGAGATGATATGAGACAGTATTAGTTCTCGAATGATTAATCATTAAATATCACTAGTCGTAATATTATCGAGACTGGACATCAATAATGAGTAAAAAGACTAGTATTACACTTGTGCGAGTTGTGATGGCACAATAGCATAGTTCTCATGTATATGTGTATTGAATACTCAAGCAAGTGTAATAGGAGGTTGTGTTTACCGATGGTACGGGAAAAACTTCACTCTGGATAAACCCCTCGGAATTCCATTAGTAGTATGACTACGTGTCTATGGAAGTCCGAAATCAGGGTAGGTGTATTTGGTCTTAACCTTATACTTGCACCGCTAATACTTACGACAATCAATATGCTTTGGTTTTGGTCGTCCAGGGCTTTAACCGGTTCTGTGTACGCCTCTGCTGGGTATATTGAGAATCGTAGTGTATTGGGTGTGATGTCAAGACGGAAGTACCACTCCAGTCATAGTGGAGATGATGTCACGTAGGATACGGAACTAGTACTCTTAAGTACTGCAGTCATCGGGATGATATGACTAGGTCATGTTCATCCGATTATAGAGACTAGTTACAAGACATCTGACATGTGCTTCGTACGGGGCAACCACAATTCCAGCCCCATGCCTAGCACGTGAAATCCGATACTGGATCGCAATACGCAATACTACGTATACTACGCCTGACATAGATTATATATTCCAGTAAGAATATTTCTGGAGAATTGGGTAGGCACAGTGCTTTGCTAGAAGCCAACCGTGTCTTGTAAATCGATAAGCGCGTGGTACGAGGTATGCACGTATTCGGATAATCCGATGACCGTATTTACTGCCAACATATCCAGGGATCTCTTGGGCCGCTTCCCAAAGATTCACCGATGACAGTTGATTTAAACTAGAATTAATCTGGGATTAATTTAGAGAGAGAAAATTAATATGGGATTAATTGAGGCTTTATTTAATCTGGGATTAAATGTGTTCGGAAATGAGAGAACACGATTAATTTAGAATTAATCGGTAAAATAATTAAATAGTTAATTTGATTTTTCTATTTAATTTATTTGTATGGGCTAAAATAATTATATCGGATATATTAATATAAATGGGATTTCGTTGCGAAATTAAAGTCGGACTTTAATACGAACAAACGAATTAATTTATAATTAATTCGAAAACGACGTCAGTAATATATTTGCGAGACATCGCTATTTAATTAAATTAGATTTAATTATTTAGCGACGAAAGTTCGTTTAATCGGATTTAACGGAACCGAGCCGCGGTAAATGTTCGTAGAGATATTTGAATTTTGAATTCAAATGTGGGGCCCACTTCACATGTGGTAGTTGGGAGGGTAGTTGACATTTAAGCCAATACCACTTGCTTTTTATCTACATGGTTTTGGTTTTTGGAAAATCAAGACCCAACTACTAAGTTTGGGTGAAAAGGGTAAAACCCTTTTACCAAACATATTCTCTACACACTTGACACACTTAGAACAAAATGAAACCCTAAAATCCTTTCTAATGGGCGTGAACATGCTACCTCCCTCTCTTTGATTTTGTTGCAAAATCAACAAAGCTAGCACTTCATCAAATCAATAAAGGTGATAGGGAAACCACTTCAATAGTTGGAATTATCACTCAAAGGAAGGATCTTGGAGATCTTTCTCCCAAAATTTTAAAGCTCAAATCCGTTCATTGTAAGTATATTCTGTAAGTTATTTTGAATTTATGAACACATTTTCATGCTTATTAGATCCTTGGCATGTTATACGAACACTAACAGGCCGAATTTGGCATATGGATGGGAAAAGTTTCTTTCGTGGTTTGATTTCAAATTAAACCCTAAGTATAAAAAGGTGTGAATTTCTTTGAAAAAATCTCTCATATTTTCATAAACCTACCCTCTCTCATTCTTGGTTTTCTCTCAAGTGTTGAGAGAAAAAGAAAAGAAAAAATAAATAAATTTTATATGTGACAACTTTTAAATCTCTAAAGTGTTTAGGGATTTGTTTGTTCTTGTGAGTCAAGCTCACTATTGCATTTTTTGGTGGCGAGTCATAGCACGAAAGACCTTTTGAAATTCAACACGAAATCATCTTTTTCTCTTTCTAGTTGCCATCGGTAGTGAGCATAAAAATATGCTCACTGCCACTCTTTATTTCTTCATTCGGGGCTCGGTTAGTAGAGTTTTTCGGTAACATCAAAGGTTGTATTAAAGTTATTTTTAGGGCTGTTTTAGTGAGAAAAATAAGACCATAACTGATGTTCTATTTGCACCAATACAATGAGCATTTTGGTGTGCACAATGAATGTTTTCGGTGTTGTAAAACTAAACTATTTTTGGACTATTTCCAAATATGTTTTTGGTGTTGCTAAAATCATCAAAAACAACACAAAACAATAGCATATAGGGTTGTCCAGATTCGACCAAGATAGGGAAGGAACAGAAAAAAAATTTCAAGTCGATCCCAATGCATAAGACACTTCCGTCTCGTGGGAAATCGGTTCCTACACTTAACTGATCTATCAGTAAGTAAAAAAGTAGTTAAAGTTGGTTTTAACTCGCCAATATTAAGTTTTTGGTAAACCGAAAATGGAGGTAAATTAACCCTAACTCCAAGATCAAGCAATGCATATTCAATTTTATGATTTCCAATAGTACAACAAATAATTGGACAACCATAGTCTTTGTATTCCAATGCATTATTGGTTGAGAGAATGAAACTTACATGTTCAGTTTTTCTTATTTGATATTTAACAGCGTACAAGTCTTTCAAAAATTTGGCATAAGATGATACATGTTGATGACATTTAACAAAGGAATAGTTACCTTCACCTAATTGAATATTCGATATACTTATAGAGAATAGTTCAATTGCTTTATTTTTAATGCTTAAGGTAATGAAGGTGCATGTGAAAATTCATTATTCTCAATGATATATGTTGGTTCACCAACCCCTTCCTTACCCTCTGAAGCTCACTCATTTTCAACTTCACGAGGTCCAAGAATGGGTCTGTGAATTACTTTACCACTATGAAGAGTAATAACTGGTTTAACTTGGGGTATGTATTTCCTATCAGAACTACCATCGTGAGGGTTTTAATGACTCTTGTGGATTGGTTTTGGTTGTGCATGAAACTTTCATTTCTTATTAATGGTTAATACATATGTGAATTTGGCAAGTGAACCTTTCAGATCACTCAATATTTTCACAAATTATTTATTGACGGCTTCATGTTTCTTAATGAATGTATGCAAGGTATCTTCAAGGGTTTTCCTAAGTTGTGGGACATATGGTTTATAATTTTTAGAATTTTGAAAATTCTGGTGCATCTGAGGAGGTTGTTGCGATGACTGTATTTGGTTATCATTCATCCAATTAAATTCTAGATATTTTCTCCAACTATAATTGTAGGTTTGGGAGTATGAGTTTGGATTTGGTCTCTTGAAAGTATTTTTGGAACTGACTTGGTCATGAAAATATTCTTGCAATGCTGAAAATATTAGGCAAACTTGTGTGACATGTTCATTTAAATACATATATGACATGATGTAACTTCTTAAATTGACTTGACATGATCTCTCTTCCTCATTTCTAATGTTTCAACTTTTTTAATTAGAGATGCATATTTAGCAGAAAGGTTATAATATTCTCTAAGGTTAAACATGCATCTACCAGATGATTGTGGTTTAACAGATGACTCATAAGTTCCAATTGTGTCCCAGTGTTGTGTATTCTCTATCACGTGTTATAGGTAATCTAGTGCATTTTCAGGACTTTTTTCCCTAAATTCACCATTACAAATTACTTCCACTACTTGTCTATTTTTGGGTGTTAAACCCTCGTAAAACTAGGAAATCTGCCTCCATGTTTCAAACCCGTGATGTGGACATACATTTAACATATCTTTAAATATATCCCAATATTGCTAAATTGTTTCCCCCGACTTTTGTGTAAAAAGTTATGATTCTACTCTTAAAGGAGTTTGTCTTATGCTGAGGGAAGAATGTTTTCAGAAATTATTTTTGCAAATCATTTCATGTTCTTATGGATCACGACCTAAGGTCTGCAGTCAATTTTAACTTTATTTTTTTTAAAAGGAAAAAACTTGAGTCGAATTATATTTATGATACAATTTTGGTATGTGTAAGTATTACATACCTATTCGAATTCCCGTAAGTGTTGATAATAGTTTTGTTAGTGTCCTAGACATGCCAAAGATCTCTAAACATGATTCAAGTATGTGAATTAAACAAGTAAGTTGGCGGAAAGAACTTACATAAATCAGTTTGGATGATGGATTTCAAAAACTTTCTTTGTATGTTGGAAGCTCCAAGCTTTGAAATGGATTCCAAACTCAATGATGAGTTTCCATATCACTTTATAAGACTCCTTTAAGTGCTAGCTAATTGAAAATTTTGAAATAAAAAATTTTCCTTTGGAGAAGAAGAATTCACGGCAATGAGTAGAAAGGAAGAGAGAGTTTATGATATTTTTTTCCCAAAAAAACTAATACCAAAGTTGAATTCCAAAGTTGTGTATATCTTATTAAAAAGCAAAACTAAGTGTGTTGGAAGAAATAATCCATTAAAGGCATCCAACCACTTCCATCAACTAATGACTAGTGATGTAAGTTAGTGGGTCCCACCACTTTAATTTCAAAATTCAAGTTGGCTCACAGAACACACCTTGGGCTCGGGTTCATTTAATCCGATTAAACGAATTTTTCGTTACGACGTAATTAAATCCAATTTAATTATATAATAATGCCTAGTAAAATTATTATGAAAATCGCTTACGAATTAATTCCAAATTAATTTGTTCGCCTAAATTAAAATCTAATTTTAATTCCGCATTGAAATCCAATTTCAATTAATATATCCAATATATTATTTAATATTAATTCCAAATTAATCGTATTCTCTCTTCTAGATGAATTTTATCCCAGATAAATTCTTACGGCAATTGATCATAGATTAATTTTCTCTCTCATCATTAATCTCATATTAATTTTGTTCAAGTCACATGTCATCAGTGAATCTTTGGGAAGCGACCCAAGAGATCTCTGATAATATTGGCAGTAAATACGATCATCGGACTATCCGAACACTTGTGTATCACGTACCACGTTCTTACAGATTTTCAAGACATGGTTGGATTCTAGCAAAACGTCGTGTCTACCCAATTCTCCAGAAATATTCAACGTGGAATATATAATCTATATCAGACATAGTATACTATGTATGTCGTAATAAGATCCAGTATTATATGTCACATGTTAGGCCTGGGGCTAGAATTGTATCTGACCCGTACGAAGCATATACGGATCACTAGCAACTAGTCTTTATAATTGGATAATCATGACCTATTCATATTATCCCGATAGCTGCAACATTTAAGAGTGCTAATTTTGTATCTTGCGTGATCATCATCTCCATATGACTGAAGTGATACTTTCATCTTGACGTCACACCCAATACACTACGATTCTCAGTAAACCCATAAGAGGCGTACACAGAACCTGTTAAAGCTCCGGACGACCAAAACCAAAGTATATTGATTGTCGCAAGTATTAGTGATGTAAGTCTCAGGTTAAGACCACATACATATACCCTGATTCAGATTCCCATCGACACATAGTCATACTACTATTGGGATTCCGATGGGTCTATCCAGAGCGAAGCTGTTTCCGGTCCAACGACTAACAGGACCTCCTATCACACTTGCATAAGTATACAATACTTAAATATAGAGAACTATGTCGTTAAGCTTCCATAACGCGCACAAGTGTAATACTAATCTATTCCGCATTATCAATGTCCAGTCTCGATAATACTACTACTATGAATATTTAATGATTAAACCGTTCTTGAATTAATATCGTCTCATATCTTATTAATCCAGAACTAATCATAAGGATTTTTATCATTTATACATATCGAAGTAATCCAATTATAAAATGATAAAAATAATAATTTCCTTTGTCCCATAATTAATTTGTACAAAAACACCATGTCTTTTACAAATAGTGATGCTATGGGTCATAATGGTCCAACAATCTCCCACTTGGCTCATAGCCAATCACTCAAGTATCTAACACTTGAACTATGTACAAGTCGCTAATACTTTTACTGAGAGATATCTTTCGTCAGCGGATCTGCAATGTTATCATTTGAAGAGATCTTTTCGATCTTCATATCACCACGATGTATGATCTCACAAATCAGATGGAAACTTTGAAGTACATGCTTGGATATTTGATGAGACTGTGGTTCCTTAGCCTGCGCTATAGTCTCATTATTTTCACAATACAAAGATACAAGCTCAGCTGCTAACGGAACTACTCCTAATCAAATTAGGAATTTAAGGATACAAACTGCTTCTTTTGCTGCCTCAGCTGCAGCAATATATTCCGCTTCTGTTGTTGAATCGGAAACAGTCTCTTGCTTAGAAGATTTCCAGCTCACTGCTCCGTTGTTCAAACAAAATATGTACCCAGATTACGACTTAGAGTCGTCTTTATCGGTTTGGAAACTTGCATCGGTGAACCCAGACACTTCAAGTTCTCCATCTCCATAGACTAAGAAAGCATTATTAGTTCGTCTAAGATACTTAAGGATGTTTTTAATGGCAATCTAGTGACCATCACCTGGATCGTCCTGATAGCGACTGCACATGCTCAAAGCATACGAGACATCAGGTCACGTACATATCATGGCATAAATGATCGATCCGACTGCAAAAGCGAACTGGATCTGATTTAAGGTATCTCTCTCATCTTGTGTTTTAGGACACATGTCCTTAGATAGAGAGACGCCATGTGACACTGGAAGCAGCCCTTCTTGGACTGATACATGTTAAATCTCTTCAATATTTTGTTAATGTACGAGCTCTGGGAGAGTCCAAGCAGTTTTCTGGATCTATCCCGGTAGATCCTTACACCCAGAATAAAGGCCTTTTCTCTCAAGTCTTTCATGGATAATTTTAATGAAAGCCAAGCTTCCACCGATTGTAACATGAGAATGTCATTGCCTAAAAGCAATACATCATCAACATATAGGACAAAGAATTTTAGTGTGCTCCCACTAACCTTCTTATAAACATAAGAATCATCTTTGTTTTGAATGAAACCATATTCTTTTGTGATCTCATCAAAATATTGGCTCCAAGAACGCGATGTTTGCTTCAATTCATAAATGGATCGATTTAACTTGTAAACCTTGTTTGTATGTTTTGGCACTACAAAACCGTCAGGCTGTTGCATATAAACATCCTCCAAAAGATTTCTGTTAAGGAAATCGGTTTTGACGTCCATATGCCATATTTCATAATCAAAATATGCAGCAATAGAAAACATTATCCAAATGGATTTAATCATGGCAACGGGTGAAAAAGTTTCGTCGTAATCGATATTATGTCGTTGACGATACCCTTTCGCTACAAGCCTATCTTTATACATTTGTATATTGTCATCCATGTCTGTCTTCTTTTTGAAGACCCATTTACAACCAGTGTCCAAACTTGGTTAGTATACATGGAATCCATTTCGGACTTTATGGCCTCTTACCATAAAGCGGAGTTGATACATTGTATCGCTTCCTTATACGTAGCTGGTTCATCTTCCTCAATGAGATTAATATCTATATGAGGTGAGATCAGAAACCCATACCTCTCAAGTTGTTTTCTGACTCTCTCCGACCTACACAATTCTTGTGTATTACAATATTATGGTACAGTCTCATCCCTGATATACTGTTCGTGTTCCATGAGGGAGTCTATTCCAGGAACAATATCACTCTAATTTTCATCGAGTTCTACTTTTCTCCCGCTCACCACTGCATCTAGGAATTCCTTTTCGAGGAAAACCGTATGGAGAGCAACAAATACCTTGTTCTTTTGTAGGTGTAGAAGTAATATCCTTTGGTTTTCCTAGGATAACCTACAAATAGGCATTTATCCAATTTGAGTTCTAATTTGGTACCATCCAAATGTTTAACATAAGCCCATCATCCCCAAATCTTTAGGAATGTGAAACCTGGTTTCTTTCCTGTCCATATTTCATATGGAGTTTGTCTAACAGACTTTGACGGAACTTTATTCAAAATAAGTATTGCACTATTCAATGCATATCCCTATAAGGAAATTGGCAGCTCAGTGCAACTCATCATAGACCTTACCATGTTCAGCAAGGTTTGGTTTCTCCATTCGGACACACCGTTCAATTGACGTGTTCCGGGTGGAATCCATTGTGAAAGAATATCATATTCTTTTAAGTAATCAAGAAACCCATTGCTCAAGTATTCTCCACCACAGTCCGACCATAATGTTTTAATATTTTTAACCGATCTATTTTTCTACTTCGTGTCAAAACTCTTTGAATTTCTCAAAAGTTTCTGACTTGTGTCTCATAAGATACACATAACCATAACGCGATTTATCATCCGTAAAGGTTACGAAGTATTTCGTATCCACCTCTAGCCTGGCTAGACATGGGCCCGCATACGTCACTATAAACGAGGGCTAACAACTCGGTGGCATGTACACTTTTACAGTTAAAAGGCGTTTTAGGCATTTTGCCTAATAAACAATATTCGCAGACATCATATGAATTAGGATAAAATCTTTCTAAGTATCCACTATTCGAAAGTGTGGATATACGAGTCTTATTAATGTGTCCCAAACGACAATGCCAAGGATAAGTTTCATTTGTTTTATTTAATTTGAGCCTTTGTTTGTCATATTATATGCTTGAAATTCTTTTATATTCAAAATATAAAGACCATTATTCACATCAGTTGTACATATCTCAAAATCATCTTTATAAAGAAAATACTCAGTGTTCCAGAATATAAAGGTATACCTGTATCGGGTTAAACACGATACAAAGATAATGTTTCTAGTCAAACTAGGTACATAATAACAGTCTCATAGTGTAAGTACATGTTGTTGGACAATTATGACTCATAACGTCACTATTTATACAGATCATGGTGATGTTGTACAAATTGACTATATGACAATGAGATTGCACTCTTATCATTTGTGATTAGATCACCTAGATGTATAAATGATAGGCGGTCCTTATGATTAGTTCCTGGATTGAGATGATATGAGACAGTATCAGTCCTCGAAGGATTAATCATTAAATATCCCTAGTCGTAGTATTATCGAGACTGGACATCGATAATGCGTAAAAGACTAGTATTACACTTGTGCGCGTTGTGAGGGCACAATAGCATAGTTCTCATATATTTGGGTATTAGATACTCATGCAAATGTATTAGGAGGTTGTGTTTTACCGATGGTACGGAAAACAGCTTCGCTCTGAATATACCACTCGGAATTCCATTGGTAGTATGACTACGTGTCAATGGAAGTCCGAAATCAGGGTAGGTGTATTTGGTCTTAACCTGAGACTTGCACCGCTAATACTTACGACAATCAATATACTTTGGTTTTGGTCGTCCATGGCTTTAACTGGTTCTGTGTACGCCTCTGCTGGGTATACTGAGAATCGTAGTGTATTGGGTGTGATGTCAAGACGGAAGTATCACTCCAGTCATAGTGGATATGATGTCACGTAGGATATGGAACTAGTACTCTTAAGTACTACAGTCATCGGGATAATATGACTAGGTCATGTTTATCCGATTATAGAGACTAGTTACCAGACATCTGACATGTGATTCGTACGGGGTAGGCACAATTCCAGCCCCAGGCCTAGCACGTGACACCTGATACTAGATCGCAATACGCAATACTACGTATACCACGCCAGACATAAATTATATATTCCAGTAAGAATATTTCTGGAGAATTGGGTAGACACGGTGCTTTGCTAGAAGCCAACCATGTCTTGTAAATCGATAAGCACGTGGTACGAGGTACGCACGTATTCGGATAATCTAATGACCGTATTTACTGCCAACATATCCAAGGATCTCTTGGGTCGCTTCCCAAAGATTCACCGATGACAATTGACTTAAACTAGAATTAATCTGGGATTAATTAAGAGAGAGAAAATTAATCTAGGATTAATTGAGGCTTTACTTAATCTGAGATTAAATGTGTTCGGAAGAGAGAGAACGTGATTAATTTGGAATTAATCGGTAAAATAAATTTAATAGTTAAATTTGATTTTTCTATTTAATTTATTCGTATGGGCTAAAATTAATATATCGGATATATTAATATGAATTGGATTTCATTACGAAATTAAAGTCGGACTTTAATACGAACGAACGAATTAATTTAGAATTAATTCGTAAACGATGTTCGTAATATATTTGCGAGGCATCGTTATTTAATTAAATTAGATTTAATTATTTAGCGATGAAAGTTCGTTTAATCGGATTAAACGGATCCAGCCGCGGTAAATATTCGTAGAGACATTCGAATTTTGAATTCAAATGTGGGGCCCACATTAAATGTGGTAGTTGGGAGAGTGGTTGGCATTTATGTCATACCATCCACTTTCCAACCACCTTGGAATGGTTTTGGAAAAACCATTTACCCAACCACCTTGTTTAGGTAAAAAGGGTAATTGGCTTTTACCAAAACCCTTCTCTCTCTCTCATTGTGTATCTATCACACAAAACACAACCCTAGTCACACACTTGGGCGTGAACTTCCTCTCTTTCTCTTTGATTTTGTTTTGAAAATCAACAAATCTATCACTTGTAGAAGTCTTTTAAGGTGATAGGGAAACCAACTCAAAGGTTGTAATCAACAAAGGAATGATCTTGGAGATCTTCGTCTCAAAATTTTAAAAGCTCAAATCCATTCAATGTAAGTAATTCCTCAACTTATAATGAATTTATGAACACCTTTTCTTGCTTATTAGATCCTTGGCATGTTCTATGAACACTAACAATGGTATCAGAGCCAATTTTAAGCATGAAATTTTTAGGGTTCATGAGACTAAAATTTGCCATTTTGTTTTGAGCATGATTCCTTCAAATTGATGCTTTGAGCATGCTTAGATTATGTTAACTTAGAGTTGTGCATGATTAGATTTGAGAAAAATTGATTGGATCAAAATTTTTAAATTTCTTTTACCTGGCCGAATGTACTACCTTGGACTGCATTGATTTTAATTTTTTATTATACACCATTGGATGTGTTAAATGCATGATAAAATGTTGATTATTGGTTTGATTAGATTAGAATCAAAGTCAATAATGTTTATGTTAAATCAAAGAGCATGTTGAGCATGAAATTATGTGTTTTGGATTCAATTTGTGTTGAGCATGAAATGATGTGTTTTGGCTTCAATTTGTGTTGAGCATAAATTGATGGTTTAAGCATGATTAATTATGTTAATTGGTATTTTGGAAATATTGAGTTTAATTAATTAATCATGGCTAATACACTTTAATTAAATTAATTGTGATATTTGGAATATTATAATTATGTTAATAAGCCTTTAATTATGAATTGGGCTAAAAGTGTGTATTTGGGATTAATGGACTTGGTTTGACCAAGTTTGGTTTTGGACTTTTGGATTGGATCCAATTGGGCTCAAAACCAATTTCATAAAGTCCAAATACATCACTTGGTCCTTTAAAGAATATAATTGGGCCTAATGGGCCTAAATTGATTTGTTGGCAATAGAGTGATTCCTATTGGGCCTTGATATTTGGGTTTGATCCATTATGGCCAAAGCCCATGCCTTAAGAATCAATTAAAAACCTATTGGACTTTAATTAAAATGACATTTGATGTTATTGGGCCTTTGAGACCCATTAAGATTGGATTTGGAATCCAAGTCTTTAAGGCTTATAAGTAAGTGTAAACATTTAATTTGGAATTAAATTTGAATTAGTATTGAATAAAAATAAATTGGATTTAAGTTATAGTCAATATAATTCAAAGAATACTTACTTTGAGTATTTATTCTTAAACGAGTTTGACTCACGCAAATCAAATCGTTGTTTGAATATTGGATGATCATTACTTCAAAGATTAATTAATTGGATTAGATTGATTGAATAACATGATTTATATGAATACATTAATGTATTACATGAATAATGTATATCAGATGTATATTAAAATGGTGAGGGTAATTTTGGAAATTGTAATAAATTTAGAATTTATTAAATTAGGTCTGCGTGTCCAGCCTTTTATCTCCTTATTCTTTGTATTTCTCTTCTCACCAATTCCCTTCAATGTAATTCAGGTTTCTTTATTGTATTATGTAATTGGGTAGAAGTTAGAATAGTTCTAGTCGGGGAGAGGAAATAGAGTGATTTGTTCTAAGAACAATTTGTGTGATATCCATCTGCATATCATTATTAATTTATTTATTTATCGCGCTTTATTATGCTTTTAGAATGCATGCTTAAGGGTGTATGATGAGACCTAATTAAAGATAATAAATTGGTTGTCAATTTGCACGCGGAAAAAACCCTCAAATAATATTAAGCATTTTTCTTCCGTTGAGTGATTCTTACTCAAGATCCAAAGTTGGCATTGGTTTGTTGGCCAAAGTCAAGACCTTTGTCAATTGCGGATGTGTTTCAATCATGAGAGTTTTGTTTCATATCGTGTCCTTGTCCAAGTCCGTGATTTGTTGGCCAAAGTCAAGATCACTTCTTGGTCCATCGACATTGATTACGAAGCTTTCCATGTCAATGGGTCCCACTTAACTGGAATCATTATCTTGTTGTGCCAAAGCCAAGGCTTAGTTGATTAAGAGGAAAAATGTTAAGACAATATATTGGATAGATTGGCATATATAGGATATATATTTCGACTTGGATGTCCACCTACTGAATCTAGAATTGGGATGAGATCCAATTGATCTTAGAGATCTACCTAGTTAAATATCATACAGCTTGTTGTCCAAAGTCAAGGTTGTGTTGTTATTAACGGATTATAGCCACTAGGAACTAGGTTTCCTGAGTACTCGACAAAGGGTTAGAGGCTCGCCGAAAATATGCGAGGCAAGAATTAAATTTGCAATATTCGTTTAATAACTTGCCATACGCGCTCATATCAAATATCTCGTCAAATAAATTAAAGTATTAGTAGGACTAATATTTAATTGTTGTTTTAATTAAACAGTTGGACTTTATTCAAACTATTCATTTATAGTTGATTATATAATTGGATTATAGTAATCAATATATTTGAATTTTACCCTTCATTTATAGTTGATTATATAATTGGATTATAGTAATCAATATATTTGAATTTTACCGATCATTTATAGTTGATTATATAATTAGATTATAGTAATCATATATATTTGATTTTAACCAATAAAATTGTAATTATTTATATAGTTAGACTATAGTAATCATTACATTAGATTGTACCTGGAAATCGTTGATTAAATAGTTGGACTATTAGAATCAAGATTAAATTGAAAGATTAGGGTTTAAAACATAATCCTAACGAAAATGTGTTTAAACGACTTTAATTTTCAAATTGAGAATAAAATTTCAGGATGGTCCTGGAACTAATAAGTTACTTTATTTGATAAAATAACATATTAGGCTTAAGCCCAGAGTTAAGCAAATAGTAGAGCATGATCTTTGGAAGATTCATGTGATGATAACTTTATTGCTTAATCCATTATACTTGTCAATAGGACTCCTTAAATTCCTAATCAGAACTAAGGATTAGATCCTTAAGTATGATGAGAATTGAAGGATCTTCATAGATCTATTCTTAGATCTTAAAAGTATTAAATTGCAATTAATAACTCTTGGAGAGTGTAATGGCCATTCTCAATGAGACAAAGCCAAAGTTTGCAATAAGGCAAGTACGCAAGGCGCACCTTACTTCGATATTCTAGAAGGCCAAGGCTTGTCCAAGGCTTCTGAGTTGTAAAAAAAGAGCAAAGGCAATATCATTATAATCTTCTAGGAAGATAAGGATATATCCTAATATGTCTGCCTAAACTGTGGCAAACAGGGTCACTGAAGCGTGACTGCCGTATGGACAAGGCAGACATGAAGGAATTGAAGACGGACAAGGCTCTGACTTCAAATATGTTTGTCATAAACATGTTCACTAATAGTATCAAAATTGGATTTTAGATACTAAAAGTGGTACATAAATATATGTACTGATGTGCAGAATCTGCTTTGAGCAGGATACTGACTTCAAATTGAGATTACTCTGCGAATAAGAAATGGGACGACAGTTGCTGTTTCAACCATAGATACCTAAGTTTAAGAACTACTCTTTTGGTGTGTACTTAAATTAGTAAACTGTTATAATGTAACTAGTTTGACTAGAAACATTATCTCTATATCGAGTATAACTCGTTGCGAGTATACCTTTATGTTCTAGAACACTAAAGTGTTTCATTATATACAGATGATATTGAGATAAAAACATTAGATGTGAATAATAGAATTTATATTTTGAATATAAATAAATCTCAAACATATAATATGACAAACAAGTAGCTCAAACTGATTTGATTAGATAAAACTTAATTGTGGCAGTGTTGTTTGGGACACATTAAATAAGACTTGTATATCCACACTTTCGAAGAGTGGGTACTAGGAAAAATTTGATTCCATTCAAATGATGTCTATGAATCTAGTTTATAAGGCAAAATGCCTGAAATACCTTTTACTTGGTAAAAGTATAAGTGTTATCGATTTGTTAGTCCTCGTTCATAGTGACGTAAGTAGGCCCATGTCTAGCTAGGCTAAATGTGGAAATGAATGTTTCGTGACCTTTACGGATGTGGCATCACGTTATGGTTATGTGTTTCTTATGAAACACGAATCGGAAACTTTTAGAGTTTCGACATGAATAGACAAACAGATCGGCTAAAGTATTAAAACCATCATGGTTTGACCATGATGAAAATACTTAACCAGTAAGTTTCTCAAATACTTGAAAGAGTATAGTATTCTTTCAATGAAGACTCCTCCCGGAACACGTCAGTTTGACGGTGTGTCCAAACGGAGAAATCGAATTTTGCTAGACATGATAAGGTTAATCATGAGTCGCTCTGAGCTACCATTTTCCTTCAAAGGATAAGCATTTAACAGTGCAATACTTATTTTGAATAAGGTTCCATGAAAATCTGTTTGACAGATTTCATATTAGATATGAACAGGAAAGAAACTGGGTTTTCTCACTCCTGAAGATTTGGGATGCTGGGCATATGTTTGGATGATACCAACAAGAACCCAAATTGGATAAGTGCCAATTGTAGGTTATCTTAGGGAAACCAAAGTATAGTACTTATACAACTCACTTGAGAACAATGTAATTATTACTCACCATGCGGTTTTCTTAAGAGTAATACCGAAATGCAATGGTAAGTGAGAGGATAGTAAAACTCAATGAAAATCGGAGTTATACTGTTCAAGGCACCAAGTCCTTAATGGAACACAAACAGTTCATCAAGGATGAAACTGTACCAGTAATCTTCGAATACATAAGAACCGCATAAGTCGGAGAGAGTCAGAAAACAACCTGGGTATGGGTTTCTAATCTCACCTCATAAAGATGTCAATTTTATTGAGGAATACGAACTGACTACGTATGAGGAAGTGATACAAGGTATCGACTCCATATTATTGCAAAGTGCCATGAGTCTGAAATGGATTACATGTATAACAACTATGTTTGGACACTAATTGTTAAACCACAAGGCATTGTGCCTATTGGTACTATATAAGTCTTCAGTGAAGACATACGTGGATGACAGCAAACCAACATACTAAGCTAGGCTTGTAGCGGAAAGGTATCGTTATCAACATTGTGTTGAATACAACGAATCTTTTACCTGTTGCCACGTTAAATTCATTTGGATAATGCTTGCTGATGCTGCATGTTTCATTTATGAAATATGACAGCTGAACCGAAAAATCGCTTTCTTGAAAAGGAAACCTTTTGGAGGATGTTTTCAACATCCTGACGATTTTGTCGTATCAAAACTAGCAAACAAGGTTTGCAGGTTATTCGATCCATGTTTGGATTGAAGCAAGTATTAGGTTCTTAGAATTATCGTTTTGATGTAATCATAATGGTTTATGATTTAATTCAAAATGAGAAATGATTCTTGTGTATATAAGGAGGTAAGTGGGAGCTCACTGAAAGTGACTGTCCTAAATAATGATGATATGTCATTTCTTGAAAATGATATTCCCATATTACAATCGGTGAAAGTTTGACTTTCATGAAAATTCTCTGTAAAATTCTTGCGAGAAACAACCTTTATTTTAGGAATAAAGATCTACTGGGATAGATTTAAAGTTGTTAACACTCTCTGAGAAATCGTACATTGAAAATGTACGTTATCTGGTGTCTCATACGCTTTGAGCATATGGAGTCACAAACAGGTCAATCCAAGTGATAATCACTGGATTGATATTAAGAACATCCGTTAGTATCTTAGAGAACTAAGAATGATGTCTTAAACTATAGAGAATGAGAACTTGAAGTGACTGGGATCACTGCTGCAAGTTTCCTAACCGATAAAAATAACGGTACTATACAGTTTGAATAACGGAACAGTTAGCTGGAAATCTTCCAAGCAAGATAATGTTACCGAATAAACAACAAATGCAGGTTATTGTTGTGGCTGAGGCAACAATAGAAGCCATTTGGGTCGATAATAAATCTAATTAGATTAGATATAGTTCTGTTAGTAGTTGAGCTATGCGTCAGCACAAGCTAAAGAATTAATGGTCTCATCAGCGATCCAGATATATACTTCAGCTATTCATCTAATTCGTTCGGATCATACATCGTGGCGATTTGATGATCGAATAAATCGCATCAGATGATAATCACACAAATCCGCTGACGAAAGCCTTTCCTCAGCAGTTTGAGCAAACCGTACATAGTTCGGGTGTGTGACACTCGAGTGACTGGCTATAGGCCAAGTGAGAGATTGTTGGAAAATTATGACCTATAACGTCACTATTTATACAGATCATGGTGTTGTTGTAAAAATTGACTATGTGACAAGGAGATTGCACTCTTATCATTTGTGATTAGATCACATAGATGTATAAATAATATGAGGTCCTTATGATTAGTTCCTGGATTGAGATGATATGAGACAGTATCAGTCCTCGAAGGATTAATCATTAAATATCACTAGTCGTAGTATTATCGAGACTGGACATCGATAATGCGTAAAAGACTAGTATTACACTTGTGCGCGTTGTGAGGGCACAATAGCATAGTTCTCATATATTTTGGTATTAGATACTCATGCAAGTGTAATAGAAGGTTGTGTTTTACCGATGGTACGGAAAACAGCTTCGCTCTGGATAGACCCCTCGGAATTCCATTGGTAGTATGACTACGTGTCTATGGAAGTCCGAAATCAGGGTAGGTGTATTTGGTCTTAACTTGACACTTGCACCGCTAATACTTGCGACAATCAATATGCTTTGGTTTTGGTCGTCCAGGGCTTTAACCGGTTCTGTGTACCCTCTACTGGGTATACTGAGAATCGTAGTGTATTGGGTGTGATGTCAAGACGGAAGTATCACTCCAGTCATAGTGGAGATGATGTCACGTAGGATACGGAACTAGTACTCTTAAGTACTGCAGTCATCGGGATAATATGGCTAGGTCATGTTTATCCGATTATAGAGACTAGTTACCAGACATCTGACATGTGATTTGTACGGGGTAGACACAATTCCAGCCTCAGGCCTAGCACGTGACACCTGATACTGGATCGCAATACGCAATACTACGTATACCACGCCTGACATATATTATATATTCCAGTAAGAATATTTCTAGAGAATTGGGTAGGCACGGTGCTTTACTAGAAGCCAAACATGTCTTGTAAATCGATAAGCACGTGGTACGAGGTACGCACGTATTCGGATAATCCGATGACCGTATTTACTGCCAACATATCCAGGGATCTCTTAGGTCGCTTCCCAAAGATTCACCGATGACAGTTGACTTAAACTAGAATTAATTTGGGATTAATTAAGAGAGAGAAAATTAATCTAGTATTAATTGAGGCTTTACTTAATATGGGATTAAATGTGTTCGGAAGAGAGAGAACGCGATTAATTTGGAATTAATCGGTAAAATAAATTTAATAGTTAAATTTGATTTTTCTATTTTATTTATTCGTATGGGCTAAAATTAATATATCGGATATATTAATATGAATTGGATTTCATTACGAAATTAAAGTCGGACTTTAATACGACGAACGAATTAATTTAGAATTAATTCGGAAACGACGTTCGTAATATATTTACGAGGCATCGTTATTTAATTAAATTAGATTTAATTATTTAGCGACGAAAGTTTGTTTAATCGGATTAAACGGATCCGAGCCGCGGCAAATGTTCATAAAGACATTCGAATTTTGAATTCAAATGTAGGGCCCAATTTAAATGTGGTAGTTGGGAGAGTGGTTGGCATTTATGCCATACCATCCACTTTTCAACCACCTTGTAATGGTTTTGGCAAAACCATTTACCCAACCACCTTGTTTAGGTGAAAAGGGTAAATTGGCTTTTACCAAAACCCTTTTATCTCTCTCATTTGTGTATCTATCACACAAAACACAAACCCTAGTCACACCTTGGGCGTGAACTTCCTCTCATTTCTCTTTGATTTTGTTTTGAAAATCAACAAAGCTAGCACTTGTAGAAGTCTTCTAAGGTGATAGGGAAACCAACTCAAAGCTTGGAATCAACAAAGAAAGGATCTTGGAAATCTTCTTCTCAAAAATTTTAAAAGCTCAAATCCATTCAATGTAAGTAATTCCGCAACTTATAATGAATTTATGAACACTTTTTCTTGCTTATTAGATCTTTGGCATTTTCTATGAATACTAACACATGCCCCAATGACAGTTCCAAAACATATGTCCCTACAGCCAAAACATCGACTCTTGTCTCATTTCTGACTCGCAGGTCAATCTCCCCTGAAGCCAGTCTCCTGCTAATCTACAAATCTTGCACATCAGTACATATATGAATACCACATCCAAAATCAAAAATCCAATTTTTAAAACTAGAAGTAGACATGTTTATTTCAATAATAAACATACCTGAAGCCGGAGCCTTACCTGCCTTCACTTCTTTCATGTGCGCCTTGTACTCACGGCATTCACGCTTGTAGTGACCCCGTTTGCCACACTGTAGGCAGACATCTTAGGATTTGTCCTTAGTTTTCCCATAAGACTGTGATAATTTAGCATTGCCATTTCTTTTCTTATTCTTCACACCTCTAGAAGCCTTCGGCTAAGCCTTAGACTTCTGAGATGTCGAAGTAAGATGCGCCTCGCGCTTCTTGCCCTTCAAAAGCTCTGGCTCTACCTCTTTCAACATTTCCATCAACTCACCAAGAGTCTTTTCTTGGTTCATCATATTGTAATTCATGATGAACCCGCCCCAGCTATCAGGTAGAGACTGTAAAATCAAATCTATAGAATTCTCGGCCTCGAAGGTTATGCCCAGCTGACCTAACTGTTCGATGTCAGCAATCATCTGCGACATATGGTGCTCGACAGATGTACCCTCTGACATAGAGAGCGAAAGAACTTCTTATGCAATTCGTACTTCTGAGATTTAAGGTTAGATATATGAAGGTCCTCCAATTTCAACATCATGTAATAGAGATCCCATCCCTTATTTTGACGATGAAATTGAGAAGTCATTGCGACAAGCATGACAGATTGAGCAGTTGAGTTGTCATCACTATGAGTCTTTCAAAGTTCATGATCAACTACCTGCTCATGTCCGGTCTCAGGCCCGAGAGGTCTGTCTATAACATATAATAATTTCCCGGCTCCCAGAACATTCCTGAGATTCATCTCCCAATCTGGAAAATTGGAGCCATTAAAGACATTATCGACATCGCCCATGACGATGTCCCTGACGCTAATCTTTCCAGTCATCTTGATTGCAATAGTCCAACTATCCAATCAACGATATCAGGTAGAATCAAAATATAATGGTTACTATAGTCCAATTATACAACCAACTACAAGTGGAGTAGTTATAGTACAGTCCAACTGTTCAAAGAAAACAATAAAATATTAGTCCAACTAATATAAATATAACAACGAAAAATAAAGAGCGCATTTTAGCAAGTATTAAATGAAATTAAAAATTTAATACTGGCATCTCACTATTTTTCGACGAGCCTCTAACCCTATGTTGAGTACTCGAGAAACCCATTTTCCTAACACACAACCTTGACTTTGGCCAACAAGCTATATGAAACTTAACTAGGTAGATCTCTAAGATCAATTGGATATCATCCAATTCCTAGATCCGGTAGGTGGACCTCCAAGTCCAAGATATATATCCAAGATATATATCCAAGATATATTTCCTAACATTTTCCTCTGAATCAACTAAGCCTTGGCTTTGGCTCAACAACCTTAATGATTCCAGTTAAGCGCGACCCATTGAAAGTGGGAAAAGTTCGCAATCCACGTCGATGAACAAAAAATGACATTGACTTTTGCCAACAAGTCACAACTGCCTAAGACATGCGATATATAACAAAGCTTTCGTGGTTCAAGCACATCCGCGATAGACAATGATCTTGACTTTGGCCAACAAATCAAAGTCAATCTTGGATCTTGAGAAAGAATCACTCAATGGAAAGAAAACGCTTAATATTAAAGTGAGGGTTTTTGCTTAAATTGGCATCCAATTTATTATCTTTGATTAGGTCTCATCATACACAGTTAAACATGCATTCTAAAAGCATAATAAGGCGCAGATAAATTAATAATGATATGCGGATGAATATATAATATAATTTATTCCTAGAACAAATCTCTCACTTTCTTCTCCCCTACTAGCACTTTACATACTTCTACACAATTACATAATACATTAAAGAAACCTCATTTACATTGAGGGAAATTAGTGAGAAGATAAATACAATGAGATAATGAGGTGAAAGGCTGGACACACAAATCCAATTTAATAAATCCAAATTTACAATAATTTTCAAAATTGCCCCACCATTTTAATATCCATCCGATATTCATTATTCATACAAATACATCCAAGTATTCACACAAAGCATGTTGTCAATCAATCTAATCCAATTAATTAATCTTTGATTAATGA
This sequence comes from Zanthoxylum bungeanum, assembly GCA_019454045.1. Lineage (NCBI taxonomy): Eukaryota > Viridiplantae > Streptophyta > Magnoliopsida > Sapindales > Rutaceae > Zanthoxylum > Zanthoxylum bungeanum. The sequence continues at coordinate 48,775 of SKCR01027262.1, read as the reverse complement.
CCATCCAATATTCATATAACGATTTGATTTGCGCGAGTCCAACTCATTTAAAATAAATACTCAAAGAACGTATTCTTGAATTATATCGAACTAAAATTTTAAATCCAATTTAAATTGTATCCAATACTAATTAATATTTAATTCTAAATTAAATAATTTACACTTATTTTTGTGTTTTAAAGACTTGGATTCCAAATCCAATCCAATTGGGTCTCAAAGGCCCAATTAGCATCCAATGCTTATTTAATTAAAGTCCAATGGACTTTTAATGAATTCTTTAGGCGTGGGCTTTGGCCATTATGGATCCAACCCAATAGCCAAGGCCTAATTAGGAATCACCATTTGACAAAAAAATCAATTTAGGCCTATTGTGCCCAATTAAATTATTAAGGCCCAATTAGTTATATTTGGACTTATGAAAATGGTTTTAGGCCCAATTGGATCTAACTCAATTGTCCAAAATCATACTTGGCCCAACCAAGCTCATTAGCCCAAATACAACTAATTAAATTAATATATTATTCCAAATTACATATTAATCTAATTAAAGTGCAATTACCATAATTAATTGATTAAGCTAATATTTACAAAACATCAATTAATCTAATTAATCATATTTTAATTCTTAAATTCATGTCCAACAAAAAATTGAGGCAAAATCAATCCATTCAACATGCTATATCCCACGGCAATCACATGAAACAACATTCAAATTTTATTTCAATCTAATTAAACCAACAATTAACATTCATTTCATGCTTTAAACTCATCAAATAGTCTAAATTCAAAAAATCACCATGAGAACTCCTAGGGTATAGATTCGGCCAAGCTTGGTTTTTGGGGAAAAATTAATCTAATCATTTTTCTCAAATTCAATCATGTATATCTATAAGTTATCATAATCTAAACGCAACCAAACAATCAATTTGGAAAAATCATGCTCCAAGCAAAAATACCCAAATTAAAGTATATAAACCCTAGATTTTAAATCAAGTTTAGGTGGCTCTGATATCATTGTTAATGTATTAGAAATGGAAAGGATCTCTAAACATTGATTCAAGTGTGTGAATTAAACAAGTAAGTTTGCGGAAAGAACTTAAATAGATCGGTCTGGATGATGGATTTCAAAAACTTTCTTTGTTGTTGGATGCTCCAAGCTTTGAAATGAATTTCAAACTCAAGGGTGAGTTTCCATATCACCTCACAATACTCCTTTAAGTGCTAGCTGATTAAAAATTTTGAAATAAAATTTTCCGTTGGAGAAGAAAAACTCACGGTAATGAGGTAGAGAATAAGATAGAATTTTTGATATTTTATTTTTCCAAAAAACTAATACCAAAGTTGACTTCCAAAGTTGTGTATATCTTTTTAAAAAGCAAAACTAAGTGTGTTGGAAGAAATAATGCATTAAAGGCATCCAACCACTTCCACCAACTAGTGACTAGTGATGTAAGTTAGTGGGTCCCACCACTTTAAATTCAAAATTGAAATGGGCTTACACAACACACTTTGGGCTCGGGTTCGTTTAATCCGATTAAACGAATTTTTCATTGCGACGTATTTAAAACCAATTTAATTAAATAATAATTCCTAGCAAAATTATTACGAAAGTCGCTTACGAATTAATTCCAAATTAATTCATTCGCCCGAATTAAAATCTAATTTTAATTACGCATTGAAATCCAATTTCAATTAATATATCTAATATATTATTTAATCGATTAATTCTAAATTAATCGTGTTCCCTCTTCTAGATGAATTTTATCCCAGATAAATTCTTACCGTAATTAATCTTAGATTAATTTTCTCTCTCATCATTAATCATAGATTAATTTTGTTCGAGTCAAATGTCATCGGTGAATCTTTGGGAAGCGACCCAAGAGACCCATTGATATGTTGGCAGTAAATACGGTCATCGGACTAACCGAACACGTGCGTACCCCGTAACACGTTCTTATCGATTTACAAGACATGGTTGGCTTCTAGCAAAGCGCTGTGCCTACCCAATTCTCTAGAAATATTAAATGAGGAATATATAATATGTATCAGGCATAGTATACTATGTATTGCGTAATACGATCCAGTATCATATGTCACATGCTAGGTCTGGGAATGGAATTGTGTATGCCCAGTACAAAGCATATATCGGATCACTAGCAACTAGTATCTGTAATATGATAATCATGACCTAGTCATATTATCCTGATAGCTGCAGCATTTAAGAGTACTAGTTCTGTATTCTGCGTGATCATCATCTCCATATAACCGAAGTGATACTTCCATCTTGACATCACAGCCAATACACTACGATTCTCAGTAAATCCAAAAGAGGCGTACACAGAACCTGTTAAAGCTCCGGACGAACAAAAACAAAGTATAATGATTGTCGCAAATATTAGCGATGCAAGTCTCAGGGTAAGACCACATACACCTACCCTGATTCGGATTCCTATAGACACATAGTAATTCTACCTATGAGATTCCGAGAGGTCTATCTAAAGCGAAGTTGTTCTCGGTCCAACGGTAGACAGAACCTCTTATTACACTTGCATAAGTATGCAATACTTAAATATATGAGAACTATGTCGTTAAGCTTACATAACGCGCACAAGTGTAATACCAGTCTATTCCGTATTACCGATGTCCAGTCTTGATAATACTACGATTAGAGATATTTAATGATTAAACCATTCGTGAATTAATACCGTATCATATCTTATTAATCTGGAACTAATCATTAGGACTTCTATCATTTATACATATCCAAGTAATCCAATTACAAAATGATAAAAAAGAAATTTCCTTTATCACATAATTAATTTGTACAAAAACACCATTTCTTTTACAAATAGTGATGTTATGGGTCATAATTGTCCAATAATTTTATGATTCTAGACCATGGAATGTGGGTAAAATTGGATGCCACCCAATTTTGAAATTTAACCGTTATGCTTCTAGGTGAAAACAATAAAAGAGTGGTGATCATGTCATAGTATGATTAATGTATTCTTTGAGTGTCATGTGATGATTTAGATCGTCATGTTATGACTATTGTTCTACCTGATCAACTGGATTTTCATCTTGGTTATCAACATCTTTGACTGACGTGAAAGTAATTGAGACTCTCTTTTAATCTATCACTAGATGATCAAGACCAATATCTCATTCAACCAAAATGCAGAATATATGTTAAAATTGTGATATGCAAATATAATACTTATAAAAAGAAAAAATAATAATAACAAGTGAAAAAAAAGTAAAAATAAATGGAAAAATAACATAAATGTAGTGATTAGATTCTAAAAACGTCATTAAATTCTTGTTAATTCATATTTCAATTGAATTTCTCGTTCAGCTATCTCAATTTCTCGAATTAGGGTCTCATAAAAAAAAATATGAAGAATCTCTAGATAATGATGGTTTAAACCTTGAATAATCAAGTACAATGGTTTGTTTATACATGAGATATCTAGACTCAAAATTCATTTAGGATCAATCAGGAATCTTGTGATCTACACAAATGCAAAAAAAGAAATAAAAAAATTGAGATGTATAAAATAAAAATATTAAGAAAATATGAAAAATAAATAAATCAAAATGCAAGAATTATTATTATATCTATTAAATTATATTATCCGGTAACGGTGCTAAAAACTTGATAACTCACAAAGTGGTTTTTTACTCATAAGTACAATAGTGTCAAAAATAATAAATTAATTCGACAAGTGCAGGGTCGATCCACATAGAATGTATTAAGTAAAATAAAATAATAATTCGAGTAATAAAATAAAAAAAAAAGGCTAAATTGAGTGAAGTGATGAGCAATTTTAAATTGGACTATAACAATAAATAAAATATCGGGGCTAAGGGATCCACTCTTGGTATTTTAGATATAAAAATAATTTTACTTTTTATAACATATAAATTGTTATTATTTCTCACTTAATTTATTTAATGATTAAGTGCAGAAATTAAATATATAATAACATAATTATGAGAATCAAATAGAATATGTGCCAGCTAATATGGATCCACGATGAAAAATCTAGGGATTGTCTATAGAGAATCAAGTCTCTCACAATAAATGGTAAAAGTGAAGAAATTATATAGACAATAAATTATGGTGTTTAAGTACTGTGTCAGTTAATAGAGATCCACGAAGGCATATCCAGTGACTACCTACAGAGAGCCAAAACAACATTGTAAATACAAATATTAAATAAACATAAAATAAAATAAATTATAAGGTTCAAGGATTATCAGTGCCAGTCAATATAGATCTATGACGACATATTCAATGATTGTCTATAAAAAGTCAAGACTCTCATATAATAATAAATAAATAAAAACATAAATCATGGGTTCAAGTATTATATATGCCAACTAATATATATCTACGACGGCAGATTCAAAGACTATCTATATAAATTCAAGACTCCCACAAAAATAATAAATAATACAAATACAAATATTAATAGGGAAATTACACAATCCATATTTATAACATAAGTAAAAATTATTTATATTTTTATACCAAAAGTTTCACCCTTTTGTCTAAATTGGAAAGAAATTAGCTACATATGATTTGAATAAAAACGTACATAACTTTATAGAATCAGAGTGACATGATTTGAATAAAAAACGTACATAACTTTAATAAAAGAAAAAGAAATTAAACAAAGATTGAAAAATAAAACATATAAGAGTTGAGATTCCACAAATTCTTATAAAAGAATTATGGAATCAGGCTAAGGAAAATGAGTTACAAAGAAAGTGCCAATCCAACCAAATGTGGACTAACATGTTTTATTTTTCCTTTTTTGTCATTTTTATTTATTTTTTTTGTTTTCTTTTATATATTTATATAAAAGACATGTGTAATTAAATACATCATAAGTTTATTTAGTTGTCAATCTAAATATGATGAATATTTTCCAAGTCTGATTTGAATTCAGTTGCCATACTCTTTTAGGTTTCATGAGTATTGGAATTCAAATCTCCTATCATTTTTCATGTTAGTTTCCAAATCAGTATTTTGCATACACAAAAAATAAAAATCACAATAAAAATAATATAAAATATAAATTTAATTATTATTTTATAAATGTTCTAAATTAAGGGGATTAATGAAACTACAAGTGTAAATAATTAATTTATCTTTTATTAAATATATTTTTTTTTAAATGTTCATCAATTATTTTTTAAGCCCAAGTTTCAACTTCCCAAATATACAATTTGACACAAGTTTTGAAATTTACAAATTGGTCCACAAATCATAAATATTACTATTAAGAGCAGTATCCCAAAACTTTATAAAAATTATATTTTTGCCCATAAGTTTCAAAAATTATCAAGATGGCCCAAACAATGTAAATTTTGCATTTAAATAAATTTTGAAAACTATCAAAATGATCATTTTTTCATAAAGATGTAAAATAACACAAATACTAAGGTTTAAATTTAATCAAATAGGTCCATTTTTATTAAAGCTCTGAAATCAAAAATTTGATGCAATTGATGAAAGATATGTATGTGTTTGATTTTAATGAGCTCTTGTATTTTTCAATGCATAATATAAACAATAAGATTACACGATTCGAAATATACCATATATACTAGTCTTAATGGAATCTTGTGTATTTGACTTGTTCATGCATGTTTCCTTTCAATATTTACATTGTATTTGCTCGAGAACACAATCAAGGAATTACAAAACAATAAATCATTAATACAAAAAATGCCATTTACATGTATGCGTTGTTAATTACCATCAAAATCATTATGGATTTGATCCGTAGGTCAACAGTAATTTAATACTTTTTTTGGAAATATTAGAACTACTGCCGTCAAATCACCTAACCCGAGCTTAAATATAGCATGTAAAATTTGGGCTGCCCCAGCCCCCAGACTCTTATAAGAAATATACACTATGAAATCGAATCCAATACCTGACAACTAAGTCATAAGTTTTTTGTCACCAAGCCACACTTTTTGGGGGCAATAGTAATTTAACATTTTTTTTTGAAAAACCACCACCAAATCACTCGACCCGAGCTTAAGTAAGATATGTAAATCTTCGACTCTCCCAGGCTTTTAGATGAAATACACTATATGAACTTGAATTCAGAACCTGACAACCAAATCCTAAACTAATTGCCACCAAGCCACACCCCCGGACACATTGATTTAACACGCATAGGAGTAAATGTAAATTCTTAAATTTGGGAAAATTTCTATCCTAATTAGAATTTTTTTTTTATTAAAACCCTTTTTTTTTTTTTTGTTTAATTACGAGCTGATTTGTGTATAAATGAAAAATTATAAGAACTTTGAAGCATCTTAATATAGTAATATAGTTGAAGAGCTTTGATTATGCATTACAAAAGACTAATGATAGATATGCTTCATGAGAATATAACTATAATTTTAAACTAATTATGAGAGGTTATATGTATAAAAAATTTATTTAATAAAATTTCAATTTCAATTTAAAATCACAATTTAATTGTGGTTTTGTACAGAAGAAGTACTTATTAATATATCTATAATTTTTATGACAAAATGACAAGTGGGGCTAAATGAATATAATATTCAACATTCCTGAAAAGGCTATCAAATATAGAAATTATGTACGTATTTGATTATGTTCCGTTTGTTTTATCATAAAATGATTTTCGTAAGTAAAATATTTTTTAATAAAATATTTTTTTGGAAAGGAAATTACTTTTCAGTGTTCGGCAATCATATGAATATATTTTATAGATATCATTTTCCAAAACTTAACTCGGATGAGATTTTTTTGAAAAATATTCTCTAATGGTTGAAATATGGAAGCATTTGAGAAGAGAAGAAAATTATTTTCGGTAAAATGACATACATATTTATTTTGTAAGTTATGTTTCAAAAAAAGGCTAAATTTTTCCATTGATTGGAAAATATTTACATTAATCAAATTTCTATAAGTGTCTTAAATATCATAAAATGAGAAAAAAAATCCAGAAAAACCTTTTAACGGCATAACCAACAATCGATTTTACGACAAAATAAATAGTTATATTCGAGTTTTTTTAAAAATGAGTATTCAAGTCTGAAATTGATATTTTGGTCACCTATTTTTCGTAGATTTGGCTACTCGTGTATATACATAATCATCGTTATAAGACTATAAGACAACCAGAAATTTTATCTATCTCATTTAAGATCGAGTCAGGTGATTTGACGTCGCGATTCCTTATATTTCAAAAAACAAAAAATGGTCTACGGCGACTGAAATTTTTAAGCGAAATGGAAAAAATGTCGCTTGAAGTAAATTGCAAAGCAGCGTCTGTGGTGGTTGAACGATGTCGTGTTGTCGTCCACAGCAGCCTGCAAAAATCAACGGCGTGTGCTGACTAGGCAAACTCTGCCGTGGACGGTGGATGGAATGTGGTTGTTAATAAATTATATAGCTTATGAATTATAGAGTTTCTCAAACCTCAGGGATCTAAGTGAAAAATACCTAAACTCAACAACTCCTTTTCTCTTTTTAAACTTGAAAGCAGTCTCCCTCGCAATCGTCTTCTCATTTGTCCGATCAAAAAACCCTAAATTACGATTTTGGAGATCTCAGCAAAATTCAAGGCTTCTTTGTCTCGCTGTTTGGGTTTCTTTCAGGTCAGTCACGGATCTCGTTATTGAGTCAACTACCATTCGTTTGATTGCATGCTGCTAGTTTAATTCTCGAGAAATGGCGGGAAAAAATAGGAAGAGAAAGAATGGAAAAGTTTGGAACTTGTCTTTTAATTTGATTTGATTTTGAAAGAATAGGGAATTTATGCTATTATTTTAGTTAAATTGCATTGGTTTTACCTTCGCGCGCACAGGCGTTGTTCCATTATGTTGTTTTTTATTTTGAGGAAAATTAATTGTTCATCTATAGATTGTCTACTAGTACAGTTAATAGATTGCTGTAATCTTGTCAGTTTAAATCTAAAATTAATAATTTTTCGATTTTCTATTTTTTATAAGAAAAAATATGATTATTATTATGCTTGAATTGTCAGAGTTCTTCTGATTAGTGGTTTTTTTAGCATAAGTACTGTAATAAAAACCCAATTTAGTGGCTAAATCATTTGGTTCTGAAACTATTGATTTCCTACTTTGTTGATTTATCGTAGCCTCTTGATTGGAAAGGCACATGACACATGCTTGCTCTTTTACACTTTCTAAGGCTTTGTAAGTAATATTTTTTATTTGGCATTCTGGCAATTTACATTTTTCGTTCCATTTTTTTTTTTTTTTTTTTTTTTTTTTAATTCGCTTTGATTTTGACATACATAACCTTTCATTTTATGATATATGATTAATGATATAATACACTCAAAAGATTTGTTGGTGTTAATATTTTGGCATTTTACTTTTTATTTTTATTTTTAATATTCCTACAGTTTTGTTTCATGGTTTGTCTGGTGTGTTTGTGTCTTGTATTGAGCTTGTTCATAAGCAGGGAACTTAACCTTCTAAACAAAGTAGTTCTCTGATTGAAACTTATGTTACTTGCAGGTCTCAAAAATGTGAGAAAATATATTTGATTCTGAAGAAATTGAGGAAATCCTCTTTTTATTTTCTTATTTTAAACTATAAAAGAATTGGCCATATATAGCCTTCAGTCTTCTCTATAAAAGGAAGATAAATCTACCCATAATTACAGACAATCAATTATAATCAATTACCATATCTCTAGCAATCTTAAGATATGTTCCTATTTTTAACACTCCCCCTCAAGCTGGAGCATATAGATCATATGCACCAAGCTTGTTACAAATAAAATCAATACGAGGACCGCGAAGAGACTTAGTGAGGATGTCCGCTATTGTCCTTCAGAGTTGACGAAGCTAGTGACCATAGCATCCAGATAAAATTTTCTCCCTGATAAAGTGACAATCGACTTCTATGTGCTTGGTCCTTTCATGAAACACAGGGTTAGATGCTATATGTAGTGCTGCTTGGGGGTCACAAATTAGCTTCATTTTGTGTCCCACCTCCAAACTTTAATTCCTGTAACAACTGTTTTAACCATACTAACTCACTGTTGCCAAGGCCAGAGCTCGATATTCTGCTTCTGCACTAGACCTGGCAACAACTGCGTGGGTCTTACTTTTTCCAGGATACTAGGTTGCCTCCAATTAAAACACAATATCCTGTAGTAGAACGCCTGTCGGACGGAGAGCCTGCATAATCTGCATCAGAATATCCAACTATCTCAGTATTGCCTTTATCTTCATACAATAATCCTTGTCCTGGCGCTTTCTTGATATACTTAAGAATACGTATGACAGCATCCCATGACTTTCACATGGAGTTTGCAGAATTGGCTAAGCACACTGACTGCGAATGAGATATCTGGGCGAGTAATTGTAAGATAGTTCAACTTTCCAACTAACCGCCTATATCGTCCAGGATCTTTTAGTGGCTCTCCAACTAGTTTACTGTACTCCTCAGGGTTTTCCAATGGCTCCCCCTCATTTGGCAGAAGTTTAACATTTGGATCCATGGGCGTGTCAACAGGTTTACAATCTAACATGCCTGTTTCTTGAAGAATGTCTATAGCATATTTTCTCTGAGAGATGACTATACCAGTATGAGATTGAGCTACTTCTATGCCAAGGAAGTACTTTAGTAGTCCTAAATCCTTAGTCTGAAAATGATTAAATAAATGTGTTTTCAGTTGTCGAATTCCTCTTGGTCACTTCCAGTAATGACTATATCATCCACATATACAACCAAGTAAATGCATTGGCCATTGGAATGGCGATAGAAAACTGAGTGATCTGCCTCGCTACGAGTCATACCAAATTTCTGAATGACAGTACTAAAATCTCCCAAACCAAGCACGAGGAGACTGTTTGAGACCATAAAGAGAGCGACGAAGCGACAAACCCAGACCATACTCCCCCTGAGCAACAAAACCAGGTGGTTGCTCCATATAGACTTCCTCTTGGAGGTCTCCATGAAGGAAGGCATTCTTGATGTCCAGCTGATAGAGTGGCCAGTGACGCATAGCAGCCATGGAGAGAAACAGGCGGACGGAAGCAATTTTTGGCTACAGGAGAAAAAGTGTCACCATAGTCCAAACCAAATATCTGGGTATAACCTTTAGCAACAAGGCGAGCCTTGAGTCGATCAATCTGCCCATCAGGACCAACTTTCACGCGCATAAACCCATCGACAACCAACTGTAGATTTCCCAGGGGGTAACGGAACCAAATCCCAAGTGCCACTTGAGTGTAAAGCAGCCATTTCATCTATCATTGCTTGTTTCCATCCTGGATCAGACAAAGCCTCATGGACATTTCTAGGAAGAAGAACAGAAGACAAGGTGGAGACAAAAGCAAAATATGGAGCAGATAAACGATGATAACTGAGAAATGTTATAAATAGGATGTGGATTACGAGTGGAACAAATACCTTTACTGGTGGCAATTGGGCCAGGAAGGTCCAATGTACGGGCAGGAGCTGGAGCAGGTTGTGAGTCGTGGCTGCAGTGTCAATGGCCGGCGGAAGATAGAGAACGAGAACGACGGTGATATACCTGAAGAGGACGTGATGGTGACATAGTCTCAAGTGGAGGATGAAAGAATGGAACAGGTAGTACCGTAGAAGGGCGGGAAGAGTCGGGGTATGAGGAGAGAAGTAAGGTGATGACTCGAAGAATGTGACGTCGGCAGAGATAAAAGTAGCGGTTTATCTGGAGAATAACATCGTACCCTTTTTGAAGTCGGGAATATCCTAAGAAGATGCATTTAGTAGATTTAGCAGAGAAGTTTATCTTGTCCGGGGTTAGATTATGGACAAAACACACACAAACCAAATAGGCGAAGAGGGATCGAATAGAGAGGTTGGTTGGGAATAAGATAGAGTGGGGAATTTGGTCTTGTAAAACAGAAGAAGGCAATGCGATTAATGAGATAGCAAGCAGTAAGAACTGCATCCCCCCAAAACGAGAAAAGGTATATGGTTATGGATTAATAAGGTACGAGCCGTCTCAATGAGATGTCGGTTTTTACGTTCAGCTAGACCATTTTGTTGGGGTGTATAGACACAAGATGACTCATGTAGAATACCTTGAGATGAGATAAAGGTGGTAAAAGGAGCAGAAAAATACTCCCGAGCATTATCACTACGAAATACACGAATGGGAATATCAATTGAGTTTTTGATTTCAGCACAAAATTTTCGAAAAATAGGAAATAACTCAGAACGATCTTTCATTAAAAATAGCCAAGTATTTCGAGAGTAATCATCAATAAATGTCACAAAATACCGAAATCCCATAGCAGAAGTGACACGACATGGACCCCAACATCGGAATGAATTAACTCAAAAGGGGATGCGGCCCGATTATTGACTCGATTGGGAAATCGTACACGAGTATGTTCCCAGTTGACACGACTCACATGGAAGTGAAGATAATGAAGAAAGTTCGGAACTAGCTTCTGAAGCTTAGAGAGACTGGGGTGACCCAAACGGTTGTGGAGAACATCAGCAGAATCGGTGGAGGTGCAAGAGCGACCGCAGCAATGACTGCGTGAGATGATAAAGCCTTGTGACTCACGTCCTGTACCAATCATCCGTCCCGTACCCTGGTCCTGTACAATAACAGAATGATTAAAAAGGTGACAGAACAATTCAGATCATGAGTGAGTTTACTAACAGAAATAAGATTGAAAGGACAACCCGGTACATAAAGCACAGATTTCAGAGGTAAGGAAGGAACAGGAGAGGCTTGTCCAATTCCTTTAGTGATAGTTTTAGAACCATTAGCAAGAGTAACCATAGGAAGAGAATGAGAACTAGTTAAAGAATACAAAAGTTTTGGATTACCAGAAATGTGATCAGAGGCTCCAGAGTCCAAGACCCATGGGCCCAATTGTGAGGACTGAGTGATGCAGGCAACAGAATTACCAGTATGAGCAACGGAAGCAGATGACGAGGACTGAGAGGCTGTACTGGAGGAAAGCTGCATATTCGGCTTTAGACAAAGTAACATTCTGAGAGGGCTGGTCGAATAGTCCGAGGACGGGGAAAGATCAACTTGATTACTGCTCGGGTGGGCGGATGGGCGGGGAGGAATGATTACTGTTCGGGTCGGCCATGGCAGGAACAGTGGCAATGAACCTGCGCTTGAACAGTGATCGTGAACAGTGCGCGTGAACAGTGACGATGGAACAGTACCCGCGAACAGTGACGATGAACAGTGCGCGTGAACAGTACCCTGAACAGTGATGCCGGAAAAAGTAAAAGGAAACCCTAGGATCAACCTACTGACACCATGAAGAAATTGAGGAAACCCCTCTTTTTATTTTCTTATTTTAAACTATAAAAAATTGGCCATATATAGCCTTCAGTCTTCTCTATAAAGGAAGATAAATCTACCCATAATTACATACAATCATTATAATCAATTACCATATCTCTAGCAATCTTAAGATATTTTCCTATTTTTAACAGATTCTTTTAATATATTGGAAGTATATATAAAATCAGCTTGTATGTATGTATGTATGTGTAAGTTAAATGATATTAAATGTTGTTGAAATATTTCATATCGAGGTCTTGTTATCTAATATATAGTTTTTGAATTCTAGAAATTTTGGAGCTTTGTTCACACGACAGTCAAATTTTTTCTTGAATCGTCTGCCAAGTGTTTCCTTTATGCCTAATTCAGATGGAAACTAATTGCAACCTGAGGGTTGTAGTAATGATTCAAGAGGTGCGTTGATATTTCTTGAAGGTTTAGATCGAATGTGGCAAGACTTCACATCTAGTAGACTGCTCTCATACTTAAGGGTTTGGGCCATTCAGTTGAATTATGGCGATTTCCTGACAGAACTACTAGTGTAGGGCAATGATATCTGCATATCTTTCAAACCAATCACACTTGGATGATCACACAATCCATCTGCTCTTCAGTGCAAACCGTTGGGAGAAAAGGTCGGCTACCATTTATATGTAACCTGAGTTTGGCTTTACTGTTATTTGATTTAGAGTCAGTGATTTGAGAGCAGTAGGTTGTACTGTATGATAGTCCAAATGCACAAAACTGACCTGTTTGCTCAGCTTGAGATGTTTGGGAGTAATGAGCTATCCTCGCTGTGTTATTTTAGACAAATGCTTTGACCTAACTCATTGTATCTAATAGATAATCCTCTTATTTATAAAGCTTAAATCTGTAGGCAATTTCTCATTATATGTAACCGTTCTTAAGATGACATGTAACGGTAAGGTTACCAAGTTAAAATGAATTAAAGGTGTTTGAATGATAAGAAATTGAATGAATTTGAGAGAAAACGAATTCTATTTTTTATTGATTACACACTCAAATGAAATTTACAAGTAGCAAAATTTAAAATCTAGATCTAAAAGAGCCAATCAGCTGTCTACATGTTTCAGCTTATTACTCGCTTCCTCTTTGACTTTATACTTGCCACGTACTCAACACATATACTCCCTTACAAGCCATTGCCCTTCTGCTCGCGCCTGAAACTAACCAATACATTGAGTCTATACCAACTGATTATCTGATCATTGAAGCTTTCTTCTTTGCACATCCAGATTCCATTGCAGCTACATGTGCTTTCTTAACAAGCCTTGACCGCCTCGAGGTTGTCTCCCTCGCCTTAACGAGGGATCTCCTCGCACCACATGTTGAGTTTTTCGAACATTGGACTAACTCACAGATTTTGAATTTTATGACTTGGGTGAGAAATTTGAGGTGGGTCCACCAAATTCTCACATCAGATTCTTAATTTTGTGGTTTCTTCTTAGGATTGGACCTATGTTGTCAAAGGTAGTAGGCGGGGCAATGCATTTTAGTAGTTCAACCCGCCAAACGCTGCTTTTAACCATTCAAAGGGAGAGTTGACTATTCAAACTTGCGGAATTTTTCTAATATATAAAGAATCATAAATTAAAATACCTGAGCGCTGCCTAAGCGGCTGTTTGAAAAATCCGCCCAAGTCTTGTATAGGCGGCACCTATAACAACATAGGATTGGACAATGGCATTGAGTCACTCTGGGTTTGTAATGAGCATATGAAAACTCTGAGATGAAATGTATGGTTTTCCTTACTTTTAACTGCGGGGTATGAAATCTGGACTTTACATCGTTGCAGCAATGAACGACATGAACTGGGTACCTGAGTGACTGATGTAGTATCAAGATTATAAGTTACCACCATTTATGTTGGGACTTGAGAGGAATTTTGCTGTATAGGTGGGCATAGTGGCTCATGTAATGACATTACCATGCTCTTGTTATTCTGTATGATGGCTCTGTGTCATGCCATTTGGGTGCTTAATTGTTAGAGTTGCTCCTTAGGCTTGAAAATTAGTCCGGGATCACCATATCTTGGGCAAACTGATAATCTGCTAATCATAAGAGGAAAAGTACAATAATTCCACTTTTTTGGAGCAAGTCTGGTGTTCTTTTATTGTTGATCGCAAATTTTAAATAGAACTAAGTGAAAGTTATACAATGCTTTTGCAGGTCAATGATGGAAACTAAACTGAAAGCTGGAACTACTCTTATTGTTGATCGTTATTCTTATTCTGGGGTAGCTTTCTCATCTGCCAAAGGAATTGATGTTGCATGGTGTAAGGTGAACACATCCAAAAGATGGTTTTGGCCATAAATATTGTTGTTAATTTCTGTGAATTAATTAGTTTAGTAAGGGGTTCTTTTGCAGGCACCGGAAATTGGGTTGTTGGCTCCAGATTTGGTACTTTATCTTGACATACCTCCAGAGGTTAGTTGTTTATGTGATAATACTTTGTACTCGGATCATCAAAGGCCAACATCAAGAGATTGCTTATATTATTGATTTCTGTTATCGACCGATGGCTAGCTCGTTACCAGAAATATGTCTTAGTCAGGCAGGGAAAATATCTTGCCTGATGACCATTCCCTTGAGAAATTTCAGTATTTAATTTCTTGACTAAACATTTTCATGAGACAGACGTATCAGTGAAAATTCTCAGGTGTGGACGTCCGCATGAAATTTTCATGCAGACAAGCGAAAAAGTACGCGTACTTTCTCATGTTTTTTCCCCGACACTAGAAAATACGTGTACTTTCTTGCCTGCGAGAAGAATTGGACATATCAGTATCTTCATAATAAAGTGGTTTTATGCATTTCCTGGCCTTGAACACCTTGAAGAAACAATTTGTTTCCTAAAGATGGTCCATTCACCTAGACGCATCTAATCCTCTTGCCTATAATATATAACTTCACATTTTATTCTCAATCATGTAATAAGAAAATTGGGATATCGATTGCACTGTTGCAATCATTTTTATTGGCAAATGTATTGTTCTCATGAGGTTATAGGTGGGCGTAAATGAACATGTAGGAAGGTGAAAGAGTATTAAGAATAGAGTTGCTGTAATAAGAATCTAAGGGGTAATATCACTATTAGCAATTAGATCATGCTATTTACTACTGGATAATGGACTTTGATATTGGTTGTTAAAGAAATGAATATTGGTTGTTAAAGAAATGAACTTGTACCTTAATATTTCAATAGACATTTTGTTGTCAATTAATCAGCTCATGAAGTTGCTGATCTGTATTTATTCAATATTTATCTTTTTCATGTTAACCTCTAAAACTGTCCGTCTCTTCAAAATTACCAGAAAGCTGCTGAAAGAGGTGGCTATGGTGGTGAGAGGTATGAGCACCTTGAGTTTCAAAGGAAAGTTGCTCAATGCTATCAGATCCTCCGTGATTCCTCCTGGAAGGTAATTTTTTGTTTGGCTTGTTTGTGGTACTTTGCACGAGAGAGGCTGCTTTGTCTGCCTTTTGGTTCCAAATAATGATGATAATCATGGTTGTCATGTAGTTTCATGCCACTCCTTAGTTCAAACCCACATTGTTGCCTGCTTAGACCTAAACTTTCTGCTTTGTTGATCATTTCCGATTGTTGGTTTAAAAAAAAGTGTTAAAAGTGTTCATTTACTGATTAAGTTCTGCTGTCTTTTCTATTTTTGAGTTCGCATATTTTTACTTTTAGTTTATTAGAGAATGAAAGCATTAGATAGATAGGGGTTGCTATCTTGAAATTTGAAGTCAATTCCCTCTGTTTTTCATCTACTACCATTGAGTTTTCATACTCTGCATGAAAAACAACCAGGTTAGAACTTTTTCAGGCGCTGCCCCAATCATCTGTTCGCCCTCATCTACTTACCCTGCTATACGACTGGATTTGTTTTTATTTGTTCAATTCGGGATTCACTACTGTACAACAGAGAGTTCAAGTTTTATATGAAACTTTTGAATTTTTGTGTTAAGAATTTTATATTAGGATTCAATGTTAATATTGAAGTTTCCGAGTTTTATCCATCCATCTTAGTGAGCGAACACTGAACAGATAATTGATGCCTGCCAATCAATAGAAGACGTCGAGAAACAGCTGCAAGAGATCGTATTGGATCATGTCAATACATGCCAAAAAGGAAAACCCCTTTCCCTCCTCTGGCCATCATAGCTAATCTATTATTAATTATCATTTATCTTTTGTGTGTATTTTGCCAAACTTGCCTGGCTTTTTTTGCCTGCTATGATTTATGGGATCGCCTTGTTTGAATTGATCAGCTACTGGATTTCTTCTTCTTCTCTCTCTTTTGTTTTTTCAAATCATGATGATGTTCTGTTGGTGGGAACATCTGGTATTTGAAAACCTTGAATGACCAAAAAACATTTGTTTCCGTTTGAAAACAAATAATTCCCTCAGCTGCATGCATACGATATATTGTCAATAATAAAATATGGGAGGTAGCTCCAAGCGCTTAAAATCATATAAATTCTCAGCAGTTTAATCGGAAGTTGGTAACAAATTTCTTTAGGAGTGATTTTTGATTAATCAAATTTCTTTAAAAGTGATTTGAGATTAATCGGAGATTAATTGATACGGATAAAATTGACAATCATATGGGAAGGTATAAAAATCACTGAAAATTATTCATTTATGATGAATAAATACTAAAGAATTTAAGAATCTTTGATCAAGTCAATTTAAGAATTTAAGAATATACTTTTAAGGATACTAGTATTATTATTTCGATAATAACTCTTTTAAATCGAAATATAATTCCACCTTTTTTTTTTTGCATTTCCAATGAAATCACTATATTTTTAACACAAAATCATCATTCAAAACTCAAAAAAAATATTGACAAATAAAAAATTAAATTTAAAAATGAAATTATACGATTTTTAATGCAGAGATTGGGGTTTCTCTTTGATATCCCTTGGATTTGTTTTGGGGATTTCAACGAGATTTTGGAATCGTCGGAGAAGAAAGGGGGCAAATGAGGGAAGCTAGTTGCATGGCTGCCTTCAAAGAGGCTTTGAGGGAGAGCGACCTTTTTGACTTAGGTTTTAAAGGATTATCATTCACTTGGTCTAATAGAAGAGGTGGGCATATGCAATATTGTAGAGAGATTGGACCGTTTTCTGGCTAATAGCAAGTGGCGGAACTTGAATTATAGATGGGAAGTGAGGCATTTAGAGAATTGGGCTTCTGACCACTGCCCTGTTAGTCTCGAGTTTTCCAGAAAGATAGCTCAAGGGAATAGGCTAAGGCAGGGGGCGAGAAGGTTTTTTTATGAAGAAGCATGGAAGAAGTATGATAGATGTAGGGAGATAGTGGTTGAGTGCTGGAAGATGGGGAATTTTGGCAGAGTAGGTTGTCCGGTGCAAAGCTTTAAAAGAAAATCAGAGGAGGCGAAAAGGTTGTTCAAGAACTGGAGCTACATGGAGTTCAATGGGAGAAATACGTAATTGGAAAAGCTTAGATATGAATTGTCCGAGATGCTAAAGGACAATGTTCAAGCTTCCGATTTTGAGAGGATTAAGGATACTGAGAAGAAGATTGACATAATTTTGGAGTATGAGGAAACCTATTGGAGGAGAAGGGCTAGAGTGGGATGGCTCAAGGTGGCGACCGGAACACTAAATTTTCCATGCGAGGGCTTCAGAAAGAAGACGAAAAAATTCTACCAAAGGAATTATGGACACTGATGGTAATTGGATTGAAGATGATCAGGATATTGGCAGAGTGGCTTGCAATTACTTTGATGATCTTTTCACGTCTACTACTCCATCGGATGAGGGCATTGAAGCTGTTTTGAGCTGTTTAGAGAAGAAAATCCAGGGCAGCTCCGCTGATTTTTTGGATGAATCGTTTTCTGAAAATGAGATTATAAATGCTTTGTTCCAGATTGACCCAAATAAAGCTCCTGGCCCTGACGGCTTTCCCACTGCCTTCTTCATTAATCATTGGTCAGATGTGAAGCAAGATTTCCTCTCAACTTGTCTCCACATACTTAATAACAAAAATGATGCATCTATTCTTAATGAGACTTATATTTTTTTAATTCCTAAGATTACGAGTCCTAGCACGATGAAAGATTTTAGGCCTATTAGCCTTTGTAACGTGGTTTACAGGACTGTGGCCAAAGCTATTGCCAACAGACTCAAATCGATCATTGATGCTATTATTTCCCCTAGTCAGAGTGCTTTCATTCCTGGCAGACTTATATCGGATAACATTATCATTGGTTATGAGTGCATGCATAAAGTGAGAAGCTTGAAGGGAAGTGGTAATGGTATGGCGGCTCTCAAATTGGATATGAGTAAAGCTTATGATAGGGTGGAATGGAAGTTCCTTAGCAAAACTATGGAAAAAATGGGATTTTCTGATAAATGGATTGAACTAGTCATGAGGTGTATTAGCTCTCCTTCTTTTTCGGTTATTGTGAATGGTCAAGCCAGAGGCTTTGTGAAGCCCTCAAGAGGTCTAAGACAAGGTTGCCCACTCTCACCGTATTTGTTTATTTTGTGTGGGGAAGTTCTTTCTGCGATGCTCAATCAAGCTGAAAGAGCTAACTTGTTTAAGGGCATCCGTTTTGGGAAAGACATTACCATCTCTCATTTATTTTTTGCTGATGATAATTTGATTTTCCTTAGAGCTAAGGCAGAGGAGGCTGCTACAGTTAAAAGGATTTTTGATTCCTATGCTTACGCATCTGGTCAGGCCTTCAATTTTGAGAAATCATCCATCTTCTTCAGTGCTAATACTACACAGCAGCTGCTTGAAAGAATCAAAGGCATCTTCAGTCTCCAGCGGGTCTCTATCCATGAGAAGTATTTGGGTCTTCCATCAATGATTGGCAGAAACAAAATGAGATACTTCAACGAGCTGAAGCTCAAGGTTATGAATAGGCTCAAGAAGTGGCAAGGAAATTTATTCTCATGTGGGGGGAAAGAAGTGCTCTTGAAGGCTGTGGCTCAAACTATCCCTACCTATGCGATGAGAGTATTCAAGCTTCCCTTTGGCCTTTGCGATGATATTCAGAAAGAGATGGCTAAGTTCTGGTGGGGCTCTAGTGGCAGCTGCAAGGGGATTCACTGGATTAAATGGAGTAAGCTGTGTGTTACGAAGAAAAAATGTGGCTTAGGTTTTAGAGATCCTTTCTGTTTTAATCAGGCTCTCTTGGCCAAGCAAGGTTGGAGAATTATTCATAACCCTCATTCCTTGGTCTCAATGATTCTACAGGCTAGGTACTTTAAAAAGTCTACTTTCTTGGAAGCGAGTGTTGGTTATAATCCTTCTTTTGTTTGGAGAAGCATACTTTGGGGAAGAGAGCTTATTGGAAATGGTTCGCGTTGGAGAATTGGGAGTGACAAAAATGTCTCGATTTGTAGAGATAACTGGATCCCTAGACCTGCAACTTTTAGACCTCTTGTTGTCAGCGAAGCTCTAAGGGAAGCCAATGTCAGTGTTCTGTTGGAAAATGGCAATCGTTGGAATGAGCATTTGGTTAGGCAAAACTTTACTAAGATAGATGCTGACGAGATTTTGAATATCCCTCTCCCTCCTCAAGATGAAGATGACAAACTGATTTGGCATTTTGATGCAAAAGGGAAATTCTCGGTTAGAAGCTGTTACCATATGGCTATTACTGCTAAGTACCGTCATGAAGCTGGAAGTTCAAAGGATAATGGTGACTGGTGGGCGTTAGTATGGAGGTTACTTCTTCCTTTACTTCTTCATTCCAAGGTTAAAATTTTTCTTTGGAGGGCACTGTCGAATCTTCTCCCAACAGCTTCTGCTCTTCACAGCATAAAGATCATTGCTTCTCCTGACTGTCAGAGGTACGGCAAGGGTAAGGAAGACATATTCCATGCTTTGGTTGGTTGTTACTCCATTAAATCTATTTGGAAAAATGTTAAATGGTTGCAGAATGTCAAATGGCAGAATTTTGGAGACTTATGGAGTTTGCTTATGTACGGGCCAAATTTGGGCCCAAGGGCATAACCGTCATTTCGCCTTTGGGCCAACCACGAAATCTAAGCCCCGAGGCTTACCATCAGACCTAGTTTGAGAAATCAGCTTTGGGCCGAGAGGCCAGACCAGCCCATAGCCCATCATCATGGATTAACAGTTTAGGAAGGCAAACAGATTCATGAGTAATTAAATTGGGATAACGCCTTCAGTAATGAACTCCATTAAATCGACAGTTACAGTCTTAAACTTCATCATTAACACATCCAACGGGGGAAGAATAGATTGAAATGACCCCATGTCAGATTGGCCTATAAAAGAGAATAGTCATGGCATAAACGGGGGATCCAGATCAGACAGCATTACTCCCTGTCATCAGATAAATCGTAATACCCTGCCCTCACGGCAAATAAACGGTGACCGAGGTAACTTCAGGCCTTATCTCCGTACATCCGACTTGTTCACATTACTGACTTGAGCGTCGGAGTGCCCCCGGCAGGCACCCACCACACCGGTGGGCAGTACTCCCGCTCACTCTACCTTTGTTTTGCAGGATCGCCAGTGCCCCCATCTCAACGAAATCTCGATTGTGGACCTCGGGTGAAAACCAGTGTCTACAATTTGGCGCCCACCGTGGGGCCCTAGCGATTCATAGCAAAGATTTCTCCATCTACAATCTTTCCAAACACCTCTATTCGTATGGCGTCACGCAACGAGCAAACGCCATATCACTTGACCAATTAAGGAGATTGTACCAATCGACAGTGCCATAATAAAGATATAGCAAGGACATCCCGGACAACATTACTTGGTATGGCTTGCACTAGTTAAGAATTTCTCAGTCAACTTTAGTAAGGCATTAGACTTTAAATTGGTGATATATTATGAAACTAGTAATGGGTGTCCCAGTCGACATTATAATTTAAAACTAGGTAGTTGTTATGGATGGCATAGTCGACATTTGCAATGTCAGACATAGGACTTGCTAAGGATCTCCATTTCGACATCAATATGTTGTCCCAATTGACATTACTATCTATATTACTTGTCACTTACTTGAGATTCCATTCGACACTCCACATGTGAGGCTTGTCACTTGTTCAAGATCTCATCTAACATGAGATGGAAGAAGTCCTAACTAGGTGGTTGAGGTTCCATCCCACTCGACAAGGAAAAAACTACTACTAAGAAGCAGAAACATCATTCGACACTACAATAATGTAGCCTCGGCTTAAGAAGGATGCTCTGGATGAAGATACAACAAGTTGATTCCACCCGGCACTACGAGGATTTAGTCTCAACTCAAGGAAGATCCTTCAAATGAAGACATATCATGAGGATACTATCCCATTCGACAGTGTAAGGATGTAGACTCGACTCGATGAGGATGCTCCAAATTAATGCTTGAGAAGATCCGTTGAGAGATTGCCCCATGAACCCATTCGATGATAATGCCTACCACCAAACCCATTACCCATACGACGATAGGCTCACACGACAAATAACCTTGGTAGCGTCCAATTAGCTGACCATCACCCATGAATCTAAAGAACATTGCAGGACCAGTCAATTCACAGTGGAATTCCAGAACTTCGAAGGCAGCAACAGTCGCCTAATCCACAACTTCAGCAACAAGAAGCAAGGCAAGAGGATTCCATAAATCAAGTTTCTTCTGTAGAAAAAGAAGAAGTCGGCTGTCAGAATGTGTCTAATTATTCAATGCAGCCTGAGTTTGTGGCAGCCAACACAAATTGGCTTCAGCGTGGTGCCTCTCCTGTTGTGGAAGGCTCCTTTAGTGGACCTATGTCTTCACCTAATAAAAGCCAGCAGCGGGATGTAAGATTGGAGTGAGGTTGTGAAAGCTTGAAGAATCAGTGTCAGATTCATTTTCAGATTTGCCAAAAAAAAAAAAAAAAAAAAAAAAAGTCTTTGTGGCATTTTCTCAAGCACCTGGCAGGCCCCATTTGATTCTATGCGTGGGAGTCAGAAGCCAAATTTCTTATCCCCATTACGATCGATTTGCCACAAAAATGCACAAAAAATTTCAATTATCACATTAAGAAAAAAAATTTGTCAGATAAAATGCTCACAATCTCGTGGCTGCAACAAACAGAGTAGACACCAGTCCATTCGACAATACACATTGAAGTACCTCTGGCAGTCCACTTTTTGTAATGAGTTGATGCCCCTGGAAAGCCTTCAGCAAACGACATATGGTTTAGGGCATTTGTGAGATCAACGAGGTTGGATTCGGTGCGGCAGGTCGTATGGGAATATGACGCGGCTGTGCTTGCCAACTATTGAACATACTTGGTAGCCACCAAAGTTAGGGTTTCGAGGGCTGAACCCTCCGCTACGACGAACCCGACCGAACAGCGGCAGATCTGAGACACCGCAACCTTTGTGACGATGAACGCGAAATCTGTTGCCATTTCATCATCTTCTTCCATTGATTCCTGGTTCCGTTTTTGCAAGTAAGACAGGCCCACGAGTCGACGCAACAACAAAATAATTCCCCAACCCCAGCACCAAAACAGGACCGAAGAATTGCAATAACAAAACGCAAGAGCCTCGCATCGATTAATGAGTGGGAGAGCTTCAAAAAAAAAAAGTAATAACACGAGGGCCGTCGTAGAGGATGTGCCTAGGTTAAGCAAGTGGGGTGAGGATTCGAACTTGAAGTCGTTTAATTGTTTGTTCGAAGTGTTTGCTAACTCGGGACGCGATTCTCACAATTGGGTCGAGAGCTCGAAGGAGAATGAAACAAGGATCAAGAAGATAGAAAGATATGGCAAAGTTGTAAAAAGAAATGAAGGAGCTGTCATTTTTGAGAATGCCTTAAAAAAAAAAAAAAAAAAAAAAAAAAAAAAAAAGGGCTTCTATTGGCCTTTTGTGCATACGACCATGGTGTCATATGGAAGCTTAGGCTTTTCTCCAAGGCTCAAAAACCTTATCAATTTACGAAGCCGTATGTGTGCATGCCTTGACAGTGGGATGGGCTTCGAGATAATCCACGAGCCATCATATGACCTCTATCGGACATTAAGCATAAAATGAGAAGCTATCATCCACTCGCAATTGAACCTCACTTTTGTAGCATGAAAATACAGCTATGTAACAAAACTGCATGATCGACATATTCTCCATACGACAAAATGGATGGCAATCGACTTCATGCTACATGGCCCGTCTCTCCTATGCTACTTAGAGTGATAATCAACTCCTCCGGATTAAGTCAAAGAATGAAGAACTTTCATGTACCTCCTTTTCCACTCGACCAACCTTTATCAGGTTAGTAGTATGGAAATTCTCTGTAACTTTTATCAAAGTTCATTTTATTGTAGTATTATGGACCTTCTCAAGACTA
The DNA here is from genome assembly GCA_019454045.1 of Zanthoxylum bungeanum. Taxonomy (NCBI): domain Eukaryota; kingdom Viridiplantae; phylum Streptophyta; class Magnoliopsida; order Sapindales; family Rutaceae; genus Zanthoxylum; species Zanthoxylum bungeanum. The sequence continues at coordinate 25,083 of SKCR01027262.1, read as the reverse complement.
GTATAGTGTGATGATCTTGAGAGGTATTCATTAAGTTCATTCTACCGTCGTAATGAGGAGGAAAGACTCCGGGACTTCCATCAGGACTAGTAGAGTAAAGACCATCCTGAACCTTTATCTGGTTCAGTTGACCGGGGACAACCCCCATTGACTCATGCCGAGTCAAAGTTGTAGACATGGATTACACATGTCGTATGACTTATATCTTCCTGAACTCATCAAGTCCAGTCGACCGGGGACATCCCCATGGACTCGTGGCGAGTCAAGTGTGTAGACATGGACTACACATGTCGTATGACTTTTATCCTGAACCTTCATCTGGTTCAGTTGATCGGGGACAACCCCATGGACTCATGTCGAGTCAAAGTTGTAGACATGGATTACACATGTCGTATGACTTATATCTTCCTGAACTCATCAAGTCCAGTCGACCGGGGACATCCCCATGGACTCGTGGCGAGTCAAGTTGTAGACATGGACTACACATGTCGTATGACTTTTATCCTGAACCTTCATCTGGTTCAGTTGACCGGGGACAACCCCCATGGACTCATGTCGAGTCAAAGTTGTAGACATGGATTACACATGTCGTATGACTTATATCTTCCTGAACTCATCAAGTCCAATCGACCGGGGACATCCCCATGGACTCGTGGCGAGTCAAGTTGTAGACATGGACTACACATGTCGTATGACTTTTATCCTGAACCTTCATCTGGTTCAGTTGACCGGGGACAACCCCCATGGACTCATGTCGAGTCAAAGTTGTAGACATGGATTACACATGTCGTATGACTTATATCTTCCTGAACTCATCAAGTCCAGTCGACCGGGGACATCCCCATTGACTCATGTCGAGTCAAGTTGTAGACATGGACTACACATGTCGTATGACTTTTATCCTGAACCTTCATCTGGTTCAGTTGACCGGGGACAACCCCCATGGACTCATGTCGAGTCAAAGTTGTAGACATGGATTACACATGTCGTATGACTTATATCTTCCTGAACTCATCAAGTCCAGTCGACCGGGGACATCCCCATTGACTCATGTCGAGTCAAGTTGTAGACATGGACTACACATGTCGTATGACTTTTATCCTGAACCTTCATCTGGTTCAGTTGATCGGGGACAACCCCCATGGACTCATGTCGAGTCAAAGTTGTAGACATGGATTACACATGTCGTATGACTTATATCTTCCTGAACTCATCAAGTCCAGTCGACCGGGGACATCCCCATGGACTCGTGGCGAGTCAAGTTGTAGACATGGAACACACATGTCGTGTGACTTATGACCTGACCTTTAACTGGTCCAATTAATTGGGTGCTTCCCCAATGGTTTTAATAGAATCAAGTTCATTATCCCGACCATCATCTGGTTCGGTCGATTGGGTACTTCCCCAATGGCTCTGGTAGAGTCAAATTCAATATATCGACCATCATCTGGTTCGGTCGATTGGGCATTTCCCCAATAACTCCTTTAGAATCAAGTTCATAACTTAAACATTCATTTGGCTCAATCAATAGGCAGCATCAACACTCGAATACACCTACGACACATGCGTCAAGTACTCTCCAAGCCAAAGACTCCTTGACTTGGAGAGTAGGGGACAAACTGTACGGGCCAAATTTGGGCCCAAGGGCATAACCGTCATTTCGCCTTTGGGCCAACCACGAAATCTAAGCCCCGAGGCTTACCATCAGACCTAGTTTGAGAAATCAGCTTTGGGCCGAGAGGCCAGACCAGCCCATAGCCCATCATCATGGATTTAACAGTTTAGGAAGGCAAACAGATTCATGAGTAATTAAATTGGGATAACGCCTTCAGTAATGAACTCCATTAAATCGACAGTTACAGTCTTAAACTTCATCATTAACACATCCAACGGGAAGAATAGATTGAAATGACCCCATGTCAGATTGGCCTATAAAAGAGAATAGTCATGGCATAAACGGGGGATCCAAGATCAGACAGACAGCATTACTCCCTGTCATCAGATAAATCGTAATACCCTGCCCTCACGGCAAATAAACGGTGACCGAGGTAACTTCAGGCCTTATTCTCCGTACATCCGACTTGTTCACATTACTGACTTGAGCGTCGGAGTGCCCCCGGCACCCACCACACCGGTGGGCAGTACTCCCGCTCACTCTACCTTTGTTTTGCAGGATCGCCAGTGCCCCCATCTCAACGAAATCTCGATTGTGGACCTCGGGTGAAAACCAGTGTCTACAGCTTACTAGCGCTAAATCAGTTCTGACCAAAGATAAGGTGGAGGTCCTGGTTTCTTTGTTGTGGTCTATATGGTTCTCCAGAAACCAATACTTATTTCAAAAAAAGGTGGAGTCCCAATGGTATATTATGAACAGAGCTGAGACTTTGGCTGATACTTTCAGGGGGGTACGAAAGGGAATGGTTTGCGAGATTGATGTCGGGAGCATGGGTTCTCGAAGATGGATTACTCCCCTTGTGGATGGTTCAAGATTAATGTAGATGCGGCTACTGACAAGAATGGAAGTTGTGCTGGTTTAAGGGCTATTATTCATAACGAGAGAGGGGATATAATAGCAGCTGAATGTCAACTAACTACTTTAAGAGATAATGTGGACTTCATTGAAGCTGAGGCAATGCTGATGGGTCTAAAGCTCGTGAAAAGTTTGAATCTACTGCATATCATCATGGAATCTGATGCACTTAATGTTGTGTCTCTTGCTAATGGCTATGTTGTTAATGATAAAGAAATTGGGTGGGTAATTTCGGAGATTAGGAAGATATCTACAAGTTTAAGGAATACCGATTTTAGGTTCATTCCTAGGTATTGTAATGTTAAAGCTCGCTAAATATGCTGTGAACAGCTCGAGTTGTAAGGTTTGGACTGGTTCCATTCCGGAAAGTGTTTTGTCTCTTTTCAGTTTATAATATATTCTTAATTTTCAAAAAAAAAATCACCTAGTCAAAATCAATCTGATCGAAACACTCAAATAATAATTTAAGCGTTTAAATAGCAGCATAAATTACAATCAATGTTCTGAGAAACATGCTGTCGTGGATGATTGATTTTCCAGGCATTTCAGAATCAACCTTGTAATTTTATTCAATTCCCTCATAGTGGAATAACATTGATGCCAATCAAAATCTGATTTTATTCCAACAACCCTGAATTAGGTCAAGAGGCATATGAGGTTACATTGACCAATGATCATTTATTCCATTTCTTTCATGGATTGCATTTGCAAATACCAATAATAACAAATTATGAGACTTCTTGATGATAATTCAGCAAGCAAAATATGGCACCCTAAAAGAAATCTAACAAAAAAAATAATGTATCGTGTATATGCAGTGCCTTATTTCCTCCGCAACTTTGGGGGGCAAAAAAATTAAAATTCTTCAGGTCACTCCATTTCCAATAAAGAAGCAGAAACCTAGACCATCTGATTAAGAGATTATTTCTGATTTATAGAAACAAGAAAGTAAGAGAAACCGGAGGGAGGGAGGGAAGCTAGTTGACGACATCAAGGACAAGCTTGCGGGACTTGAGAACTGACCACCTCAAGCGCCGGTAGTAAGCAGCTTGAAGTAAAGCCAATGACAGTACAAATATCCATTTAAAACCCATCTGCAACATAATGTTATATAAATAAGACTGACATTCAATGATGTTATTTGATGGTATCATAATGGAAAGCAAACATACCAGCTTCCTCTCTTCCATTTCCGGTTCTGCAGCCCACGACAAAAATGATACAACATCTTTTCCCATCTGCACCAAAACAATGAAACAAAACTGAGTTTTTCACCAGGAAAATGTCCATACCATTAACTAATAGGTAGGAGCCTCTTCTTATCCTTAGGCATTACTTTTAATAGAATAAAAACCAACCTGAGCTTCTGTTGCAGGGGTACCATCTTCATACTCTACAGCACCATCAATAAGCATTTTAGGCATAGCAATTGCTCCCCCAGGAAAGTAGGGATTATAGTGCAATCCCTCTCGGATCTAAAGTACCAATTGAGAGTAGATATGTGGTCAGGAAGTGAAACAACAATTAAAATTCATCGTTTATTTTATCACAAAATTAAATTATTACACTCAACTACACAGAAAACTTGTCATCATAAGATTAAATGAAATCGGATATCATCTTGTTTACCATAACACAACTACACTCCAATGTGAAATATACAGTATCAAACAAGAGACAACTTTTAATTTTTAAAAACATTTCCCATCAATAAGATTTATCCCCCAAAAGGGAAAGGGAAAGGAAAAAGAAAAATAGTGCCATGCACTGAATTGTTTTAAGAAAAAGAGGGGGAAAGCATATTCCGCCATCTAGCAATATTTTGCCTTGTCATCAACCAAATGAAAGTTTCATTTTCTGAAACTACAAGGCCTCCCCTCGGACAGGAAATCAAAACATTTGTATGCAGTTCAGTGATTAGCGGCGCGTCGAGGCTGTCGCCTCAGGCTGAGCTTTCAACAGGCCCACCTCATGACACCTTGAGTTAGGGCGGCCTAAGGCCGGCCCACCTCTAAGAGACGTGAACTGGAAACCATAAGCTAGACAAGATAAATAGGCCAGCTTCCCGATAAATCTCAAAGGGCCATCAAAAGTGGTGAAACAGTTTAACAAACACCAAACAAAATATTCCTGCCGGCTTCAAAAAAAAAATTGCTCGTCTTTCCCGCTCCTATTACCAAACATGTCCATACATATTATAACAAATGTATTTTTCACAAAAGCATTAAGTTAAATATTGCATGCCAAATACAAAAACAGGGAAACTATGTCAAAAGTCTGGAGCAAAAATTACCGAAACACCAGCAGGAGGATCGCGATAACCAGTTAAAAGAGCAAACACATAATTCTGACCATCATGACGAGCCTGAAAGAACAAAGGGTTAGACCTTAACAGGATATAAACTTACAGCTTCATATTTCACGGTTTAAAGAAATCAGAAGAAAGTCGTTACTTTGGTAATAAGACTTAGATCTGGAGGATATGCCCCTCCATTAGCAAACCTCGCTGCCTGTTCATTGGCATATGGCTGAGGAAAACGATCACTGAGTTTACCAGGACGGGTGAACATCTCACCCTCATCATTAGGTCCATCAACAACCTCAATCTCAGCAGCCATTGCCTTTGTCTCCTCTTCTGTATATGCAACACCCACCAAATCACGGTATGATATTAGTGACATAGAATGGCAGGATGCACAGACTTGCTGGTAGACCTGGTGACCACGTCGAATCCTGAAAATTCGAAACCAGCCTCGAACATATAAGAATAAACGTAGTAACGTACCATAAATTTGAACATTATTAATATATATATATATATATAAAATCATATAAACACATGTTTTTCAGAAAAGTTAAATTGAAAGCTTAAAAAATATCACAACAGAGAAGTATAACTCACGAGCCATGGTCGTATGAACTGAGAATGCCTTTGTGAGGCCAAGGATAGCTGGGACATGCCAAACCATGTTCAGCTTCATCAGCAGAAGCCACCGTTGCAAAACTCAAAAACCCAGAAACACCAGCTCCAAGGAGTGCAAATGCCCTCAGGGACTTCATACCGGCAGATCCAGCATCTTCATGAATTTTCTTTGAAGTAAAAAAGGATAATGCTGGTAAGCCCTGCATAATTACATACTTTAACTATTAGTTCTTTGACCTTATTGCATATCTAGAGAGGCAATGCAATGTAATGCCACATTTCCCACTTTATAACCAAAAGATGAGACTTGGAAGTTGGAAACAATCTGAAACATCTAATAACGTATCATTTTTTTTTATCAGAATTCAGAAGATTCAAATGCAACATAGGAACAGTAAATCTGACAGATACATGCATGAAAATCAAACAGTACCTCATAAAAAGAAGCATGTATACCAAGTAGAAATAGAGAGAACACTTTTAAGACACACTCCAGCAGCATTTAAAACTCATACTTAGACTCAGATAGACTTGCAACTTAAAAATTCTCAAAAACTCGAAATTACTAACCACACAGATTGTCAAGTGCAGTGACATACTGACATGAGGGAAAAGATTCTTACAGTAGACTGAGACTGAAGTTTTCTTCTCAGGAGCTGGTGGATAATGTTTCCTCCAGCCATTTCAGCCAATATATCAGTTCAACTACAAAAAGAAAGAAGAATTACAAACACATTCTAACAAGCATAAATTTTACTATAAAAGTCCAAGAATACAAGGCCAAAACCTGCACAACCAGATAAATGAAATGGGAAAAAAAACCAAACAAAATTAGAAAATGCCACGAAACCGAGGAGTTCACTTTTCTTATATATCAATTCCAATGTTGTTAAAGGCGCAAAGCGCACTAAGACTCAAAGGATTCTAGGGCCTAGGCGCGCCTGATGAAGGTGAGGTGCAAATTGCAAATATATATATATATATATCCAGTCATTTTTTCAAAAAGCGTTCAGAGGCGCCGCATCGCCGCCTCGAGGCGACGGCGCGTCGAGGCGGCCGCTTCTTTCAGTTTACCCTTTTTCCCCGCGTCGTTCCACGTGAGGCGGCCACCTCAGTCCTCCTCGCGCCGAAACGACGTGAGGCGGCACAAGGCGGCTGCTTCACGCAAAACCCCTTTTTTTTTTTGGTTTTTCCGTCAAAACGACAACATTTTGGATTCATTATAAAAAAAATTGATCGAAGCTAACCCTAGATTTCTTCGTCGTCTCAGTCTATGCTAAACCTTGCTTTCTTCGTCGTCTCTCAGTTTTGCCTCTCCTCTGCGTCGTCTCTCAGTCTCAGCTCGTCGTCGACTCTGCTCTGCGTTGTCTCTCAGCTCGCGTCGCCTCTGCCCTGCTTCGCCTCTCAGCTCGTCGTCGACTCTCCTCTGCGTCTTCTCTCAGCTCGCGTCGCCGCTCCTCTGCTTCGTCTCTCAACTCGTCGTCGATGTGTCTGTTGGCGCCGATGGTCATCACCTTAGCTTCGACCATCAGTCTGCTCTCGAAAACGGCGTCGTCATCAATTTTATTATTATTATTATCAGGTCTATGTTTTTGATCTCGTCTCTCCTGATAAGGTAATCGCATTTATTATTATTATTATTTTTTTTGCCTTTTTAGCTCGTCAATTTTATCCATTGGGGTTTGGGAATCTATTGTTTTATTAAATTTTTATTTTTATTAGAAAATTGAAAATCGTCACAACTTTTAATAAATTGAAAGTTTCAGGTTTCTGGATTACGTGCATTAGAAGATTTTTAATTGATTACAGGTTCAAGCTGTGTTGTTATTGTTGGGGGGGGTGTGAGTTATCTTCTGGTCCACAGACGTGGAAGTAATTCCTCAAAATCAGAGGGTATTTATTTTATTCGCAATTCCAATTTTTTTTAAGTATGTGTTATTTTTAGTCCTCTTCTTAATCCTTTACCTGCATTGTGTTTAGGGTGTTCCTCAAAAATTATTATGATTTTAATTTTTTTCGATTTTCGGATCGAGGGGCCCGTCTCGCCACCTCGAGGAGGTCCGCCTCGCGCCTCAATGGTCGGCCACCTCGATGAGCCGCCATATATTTTTAAACATTGTATCCAGTCAACTAAAACAAAGAGAAATCATTGAAATTATATCAAAAAACAATTACAATAATATAAATACCGATAATACAAATTAATGTGTTTATCGAAATTTAAAGCTCACCCCAAAACACCCATCTCTCTCTCTCTCTCTCTCTCTCTCTCTCTCTCTCTCTCTCTATATATATATATATATATATATATATATATATATATATATTTCCAGCCAACTAAAACAAAGAGAAATAGTTGAAAATATATCAAAAATAATTACAATAATATAAATACTGATAATACAAACTAATATGTTTATCGAAATTTAAAGCCCATCCCGAAACCTATCTTAATTTATTGAAGAAATATTATATAATTTAATTTCGAGTTGAGTAGATCAATTCGGGATAAGTGAATCAATTCAAGTAGGAGTTTTCTCGCCACTGTTCTAAAAAATGGCCTAGGCAGCTCCTAGACGCTGGGCGGTGCCTGGCCGTTCTGATCATGCATAAAAATGGTTGCTAGGCGGTGTCGGGCGATTAGGGGATCTAAGCGGTTCTAGGTGCCGCCTAGACGGTTTTAGACGAGTTTGTACGTTTTTTTCCTCAAATTTATTTTTTTCTCATTTTTTGAATAAAAAATACAACTGCCTATCATATCCTTCTAGGCACTAAGCACTCCCCCACCGTAAGCCTAACGCTTAGCATTTTTTAGAACATTGTTTCTCACACATTTTTATGAGACGCACCTAGGCACATCTCAAAGACACGCAGATGAAGCCTTGCATGAAGAGCAGTGATCTGCCTGAGCCTGAGGCGTGCCTTTGACAACTATGATCAATTTTTTTTTTATTCGATTTTTTTTTTTTCTAAATTTCCACTCATCAAGACGATGTATATGAGTAAATATCCAATCACTGAGTAGCTTTTTTCAAGTCAAGAGATTTAACAACCAACATACATATCCTATAAATCATGCATCAGCTTATTAATTATGCAATCTGAAGTAGAAATTTACAAAATCATTATAAATCTTAAACTACAGATACTATCACAACTGCTCCCAGTAACAATTCCTAATCATTCAAATAGCATTAGAACAAAATAGGGACATAAATTCCAATAAAAACTAACAAGTCCCACTATAACAACAATTCCGGAAGGAAAAAAAACCCTTTTTTTTTTCCATTTTACAGGAGAAAAGAACATGAAAACAACAGGGCCGCGTATATTCACATTCCAATCTGAACAAAACGTTACTATAAGGGTAAAGCGTCAGATATAATAAAACCCTAAACCGAAAACGAAATTAAAAACTGAGAAGAGACGAGAAGATAAGAGGAGAGAACTCACGAGATGAGATGTAAAAGGTTGGTCGATCGGCGCGAGATTCTGGTCAAAGGAGAATGAGACAAAACTGGTTAACTATTACTGGCTGTTGCTGCTAACACACCACACGCCCTTCTTCTGTTCGATCTTTTCCTCGTTCTTGCTTTTTGGGCCTGAATGGGCTTTCTACTAAAGCCCTATTGTGTGGGCTTCTGTTGTCCACAAAAGCCCATTTATCCGGCCGCCGGGTCTATAGATCAGATCCGCGTATCTGATTTTTTGGGGGTTAATAACATTAAACCGCCCTCACTTTAATAAAAATGACCCTAAAGAGAAATAAAATGAAATTATCCTTTTAGCCAACAGACAGAAGAGAAGTAGAGAACAAAAGCAAAACCAAAATCCGAAACAAGTGTAAAGCAAAACTGCGGAAATGAACAAAAACCATTAGCGCCCAACTCTTGTGCTCCTCAAACTCTGTTCTTCAAGAAGCATTCTCTTTCCCTCTTTTATATATATATATATTTTTAACGTATATAAAAGAGAAAGAAACATCGTATGGATTCATGAACTTGTGTAAAAATGGTAAGATTTGGTCATCACAAGCACACTTGCACGAAAACAGGGGGGTGGTTTTTATGTGTTCTTGGTCTTTTAGGAGCTGCACTCATTGCAGATTTCATGTGGGCTTCTTCTTCTTCTTCTTCTTCTTCTTCTTCTTCTTCTTCTTCTTCTGCATATTTATCAATCTCATCCAACTGGGTTCGTGAGAAATCAGGTGTTAATGATACCAAAATTGATCACCAGGTTCAAGTTCTCATCCTCTTGAGCTTCTAGTTAAGATACTTGATTTTTGTTTTTGGTTGATGAATTTTTTAGTTTTGCCTCATGTTTGGTTGCTGATAACAATACTCTCATGAAAATTTTGAGACGCGAGGTTTTAAGTCAGTCTCTTAATCATACTTAATTATATGGGTAATGATATTTGAAGAAAAGGTGTGACGTGACAGTGACAAAATGTTGTTTAAAAGCAATTTTAACAAATAATGATTAATTTTTGTCACCTTTTATACGTTTATCATTTTTCTAATTATATTGCTGCTATTCCTCACTAAACTGTGACATTGCTTTTCAAATTGAATGAATTTGGTTATTGGTGAATTGATGATTAATCTGCTATCTGTAGAGAGAATCAGTAACTGTGAAAGACATGGAGGACCGGGTTAATGGGAGATCCTTATCGGCAACATTTGCTGATTTACCAGCACCGGATTTAGAATGGGAGCAAATGCCATCAGCACCGGTGCCTCGTCTTGATGGAGCAGCTATACAGATTAAGAATCTGTTTTATGTTTTTGCAGGATATGGTAGTCTTGACTATGTGAGCATTTTTCCGTATCTCGTAACCATTAGCATATTCCATTTTTGAACGAGTGCTAAGATTATTTTTTTTTAGTATTAATTGACATCTTTGAACATTTGAATTGGGATCCTAGTATCTTAAATTTCACAACGGAATGTTGTTTCTGTGCTTTCAACATTGATGTGTTTGTTTATGCCTGTGTTTTTGTCCATTAGGTGCATTCTCATGTAGACGTATACAATTTCACAATTAACAAATGGGTAGATAGATTTGATATGCCTAAACAGATGGCACATTCGCACTTGGGAGTGGTAAGCGATGGGAGATACATATATGTGGTTTCAGGACAATATGGCCCTCAATGCAGAGGGCCTACATCTCGTACATTTGTTCTTGACACTGAAACAAGGAAATGGGACAGCATACCCCCATTACCATCTCCCAGGTATGTGTCTTGGATCCTATCAGTTGCTTGCTGGTGATATCAGATGAAACATTTTAACATGGGAAATTTCAGGTATTCTCCAGCAACCCAATTATGGAGAGGTCGGCTTCATGTAATGGGTGGCAGCAAAGAGAACCGCCACACGCCTGGATTGGAGCACTGGAGTATTGCAGTAAAGGATGGAAGAGCATCGGAGAAAGAGTGGCGAAGTGAAATTCCTGTTCCTCGCGGAGGACCACATAGGTTTGTAGGTTTCCCTCATGTTATATATTTGTCATTCATTTTCTAGTACGGAGGATTTAAACTTTTATGTGATTCAAGTTCCATGAAAAGGAATATAATTTCAACTCGGATTTGCGCACATTTCCTGATCATGAAGGTCACTTTCTAACAGGTCTTGCGTTGTGATGAATGATCGGCTTTTTGTTATTGGTGGTCAAGAGGGTGATTTCATGGCCAAACCTGGGTCACCAATTTTTAAATGCTCACGCAGGCATGAGGTATATGAGATGATCATCATGTTTTGGTTGCGATCATATTGTGATGTTCATGTATATCATTAGTAAGTCTCATTATGGGATTATTTTCATTTCTGTTTCAGCTAGTATATGCTGATGTTTATATGTTGGATGATGAAATGAAGTGGAAAGTGTTACCTCCAATGCCAAAGCCCAACTCTCATACAGAGTGTGCTTGGGTAATCGTCAATAATTCAATTATCATAACCGGAGGTACAACAGAAAAGAACCCAGTGACCAAACGGATGATCCTAGTCGGGGAAGTGTTTCAATTCCGTTTAGACTCACTGGTAATGGTTTATTTTTGGGGTGTGTTTTATTTAGGTTTCTCGTTAGCCAAAAGAGTTTGCAGTCACATTCCAGTAACAGTAACATAAATGGTGTGTCTTTAATTTCTGATGGCATTCATTTCTTCTATTGTCAATTGCAGTCATGGTCAGTGATCGGAAAACTTCCTTACCGCGTAAAAACCACCTTGACTGGCTTCTGGGATGGATGGCTGTATTTTACATCCGGGCAGCGAGACAGAGGACCAGACAATCCACAGCCAAGGAAGGTCATCGGAGAAATGTGGCGAACCAAATTGCATTTTTGAAATTTTTGATTTTTTTTAAAATTTATTACCTTCTACACACCTTATAAGATTTTGATAGGTTCAAAATTTGACATTTTGATATTTGAATTAGGTCAATTTTGCAAATTCTTTCCTTAAGCCAGATTCATTCTTGTATATAATAGTATAATGGTATATGTTGGTAACACTGACTGAAAATAATCATATGGATCATCATAGCTGACATCTTCCTGTTATATTACACCTCAAAATTTTAGGGCTCATGAATGAGCACTTCATTAATCCCATGCTAATACTAGAAATTCAAGGATCATGCACACTTTGTGACATTTCAATGCTACAAAAACCATACCAAAGCACAGATCAAGTTACTCAAATCAAGGCTTACGTTGTTAATAAATAGGGAAATTATCAATTTTCCATCCAGATTGACTGAAGTATAAATAAATTCAAAGATTTTTGAAATGTTTAATTTTCTCAGAAATTCAAAAAGTATTCATTTTTCTACCTAAATGTTAATAATGTTGGAATTTTGGTAACATCTTTATGGTATTTTGGTCATTTGATAATATTTGAGTGGAAAAATGAATATCCTTTGAACCTCGGGTGAAAAATGAATATTTTTTTAACTTCGAGTGGAAAAATGAATACTTTAAAGATGTGATAAATTTCAAGTAAAGAATAGTGAATTTCCAAGTATTTATAATAATTTAGATAGAAAAATTTGAAAATTGGTCTCCATCGGTCATTTCTTTAGTGAAGATTAATCTTTAAAACTATACATGTATGGATGACAATTATACCAAAAAGTATTCGGATTTGGATCCGAAAAAATCTGGATCATCATTAATAATATAAAAAAATAAATAACAATACGAAAATAAAAATAAAAAATAATTAATTTTATAATTTTATTATATTTTTAGATTTAAATTTAGATTATTTTGGATGGACTATGAACTATAGTTACATTGGTATTGTTTAATTATGAATGTTATTTTATTTTATTTTAAATACTTAAAATTAAATAACTTTTCAAATAAATATGAATTTTTTATGTATCTGGATATTAAAAAATCCACACAAATAATACACGCATCTAGATCCATAAAATGTAATGCGCTTCCATATCTGAATCTATGCACATCCATATATGTATTTTATTATCCAAAGCTATACATCGTTTTTTTCTTTCTCTATGGTCAAGATTGTCTTTTCTCATTCGTTTGAACTTTATGAATACTTTAGATAAACGAATATGCATCTGGATCTATGCAAATCTTAGGAATCCAAATCCCGATTAGTATTTATTTTTATTTATATGGATTAAGATATTTATGAATATTTCTGGGTATAACTGTCTTGAAAACATTAATTTTCACCTCAAAATGACGATGGAGACCCATTTCATTTTTTTATTATATATAAATACATTATGAACACTTGAAAATTTTGCAATTTTTTTCACTTGTATATATCAACATCATTTTAACTTGAAGTTCATAAAATATTCACTTTTCTACCCAAACATTACCAAATGATCAAAATATTCTTATGATATCAACAAAACTTTGACATCGTTAACGTCCAAATAAAAAGTGAATATTTTTTAAACATTAAGTGAAAAATTGAACATTTCAAAAATCCTTAAATTTGACTACACTTTAACTAATCTTTAGGTGTAAAATTGATAATTTCCTCATTCTAGTAAGGGTGGCAATGGACCTGACCCGAGCCCATCAATTTTTTTGGCCCAGGCTCGGGAAAGCCGACCCGACTCAAGCCCAGGCTTTATCCGACCCGATTTTTATCAATAAAAAATTTAAATATATTTTTAATTTATTATATAAATAATATATATATATATATAATTTATTATATAAATATACATATAAATATATAAAATATTTTTTAAGCCCGGACCGGGCCGAACTCAGGCTTATTGTGCTAAGACCGACTCGAGCCCGAGCCAGCCCTCTACTTCGCCGGCTCGGCCCGGGATTTTTTACCCCCGGACCGGACTCGGGTTTTTTTGCCACCCTTAATTCTAAGTTGCAAATCCAAATGACCCTGTCCCCCACTTAGGGAATGGCAATTGAGAAATTATTTATCAATTATGATTCAAAATGAAAAGCATCCCTAAACCCGACTAGGTTTTTTGAATCAAACAAAAAAATCATTCTTAATCTGACCCGTGATTTTTGACTTGATAGCCATCCAAGTAAATTACAGAATCACAAAATTACTAAAATATACAGTAGACAATGGTCATCCAGAACTCCATTTACAAGAATGGCCAAAGCATTTGTACAAACCCACTATGAACATGCTGATTTTTTATCCCCACCCATTCTATCAAATGACAATTTTCTATGTGCGCTTAAGATTACCAGAGTAAACAAAATGGATTTAAACTGCTCCCAATCACATGAACAAGCACGGTTCATTCCCTTCAACACCTAACTGCCAGTGACAATTACCTGTAATCTTTGGTTGCCTTCAGCAGTACCCTGCTTAAATCTCACTGCAAACAAGAAATTAACTGAATTTATTTAGAGGACAAAACTATGTGATCATTCAATGACGCAAAAGATGCATCCATCAATTAATCATACTTTACCAACCAGGCCAACGACTTTTAAATAAACTAGTCTTTCCAAACTAATTCACACTTTGCAACCAGGCCACGCGAAAGTGCAATGCCATCCAGCCATCTAGCATCTTCAAAGGTATCATAGGGCTTTTATCAATGTTATTTTTCCCTTTTACTAGACATGGTCATTGAGTAGTTTTAGGAATTCTTATTTTGTTATTTTTTGCTTTTAAGCGAAAAATTGGTTTGATTGAGTGTTCTGACCTATATAAAATGCATGTCATCTATTAACTTGGCTTATCATGCACATTTACATGAGAAAAAATATATATCATGAAGTTTGTACTTTGTAGGTTTCAATCCACTTACCTGTTTTGCGTTTTCCCTACTAGAACTGATACTCCCAAGTACTGCAAAGCAGTTTCACAAATTTGCAAAACCACTTGGTAATTTCTGCAAAAGTTATCACAATTAATATAAATCTGATGAAACCCCAGAGAAGCAACATTCATGCAGCAGTTCGTAAGCATGTGAGAGAGAGAGAGATGCCTTTCATTTCAATAAAGGAGCATGAGGTGCCGGGCAAGGAGAAACAGTGAGGTCAGGTAACTGTTCTATCATATCAACTGTTGCCTGCAGGCATCCGGTTAGCATTTTCTTTTCCATCCTCACAAGATGAGTAGCAACTTGCCTCTTAGGGTGCAAGTTAGAATCTGTCAACTGATGAAATGAAAACGTTTCAATCAGAACCTAGTCAGCAATAGATTAGGACTAAACAAAGCAAACATTACCAAAGCCTCATCTTCACTCAAGGTAGTTGGGTAGCCAGCTAGTCTTGACTTGAAATAATCAGCAAGTTGGTCTAACACTGCCCGTTCCATACAAGGACTCACCTATAAGATCCCAAAAATCCTACTGTCAAATATTTCATTCCCTATTTAAATAGATTATATTTAGCATTTAGAAATTTTTCCTGGATTATAAATTTATTATGAACTCAAAAAACACAGTTAAAATTAGCCAACTTAAATATAAAGAAAAAAGCAAAGCCATAACAACATAATCAATTGGATCCTAGTCCCAAATAATTACACGAGAAAAAATGGATGCGGAGAGAGGGTAAGCAATAATAGAAACATTTATCCTGGAAACAAGACTAATTAGAGTTCTTTTAAGAATAAGTTTGGCTATCAATTCTAAAGTCACTTGAATTGTACATCGAGTATGCTAAGTGGGCGGGACATCCAGGTGTTGAGAGAACATTGGCATTGCTAACACGGAGTTGGTACTGGCCACGGATGGAACATGATGTGGAAGCCTATGTGAGATCTTGCCTAGTGTGTCAGCTTGATAAAACTGAGAGGAAAAGAGGGGCAGGGATGCTACAACCTCTTCCAATTCCTGAACAGCCATGGAACTTACAGGGCAAATTGGACCTTGAGAAGAAATGACAGATTGCATCTCAGACTTATCAGACACATAGCCCAATCGCAAATAAGGAAGCATATCTGCGATGGCTTCTTTTTCCCTCCCCGCATGCACCTGCAGAGGCATCTCATTAAATAAAACAAATACAGAAAACTTCATTAATAGTGTTAAGAGTTTAGCTCCATACATGAAAAACTTGCACTGATAATTTGCCGTTTCTTTGGGCAACCATTCTCTTATCCTGATATTGAGGATCCTCAGTATTCAAAGCTGCCTGGAACATGTTGTAAAAAAAGCATAACAAGATTGACTTTTCAATAGCAAAATAGCTTATGAGAGAACAACGGGTAAAAGATTATACTTCAACCACTAAACGATCATATGGATTATCTTCATCAACAAAACCATAGTTTATGAGCAATTTTGAATTAGGCTGAGGACCACACCTGCAAATTATAAACTCTATGTTATAATGTTTACCTACAAAAGGTGGCACAAGGAGGCAAGTATTCATTACCCAAAAAAGGACTAAAAGAGCAACTTGAAATCACAGCCAGTAAAGCAGATGTCATACCATACAACAATAGATTCTCCAGCCTTGTATGGACGATCGACCACCAATTGAACAGCATCATCAACAGCAGTTAACATTGCCTTGCAGCTGCTACTGTAAGCTAGCAATGGAGGTCCAAGAGGAACCAGAGCAAATCTCCGAGCCAAACTGACTTTCTGAGAAGAAAAAGGGCATTAGTTTATCATTAGAATGCTTATTTTATAAAGGGGGAAAAATTGATTAAAAAATGTTTGAGCATCTTTATATCTCTTATATTTATAATTATTAATTATTACTTTTTTTCCTTTCCTTTTCTTTTTTGATTTTGTGTAGGATTAAGGGTGGCAGAAAAGCCCGGGCCCGGGGTAAAAAACACCGGGCCGGGCAGCTCAGCCCGGGCTTAAACCCAAAAAAAAACAAAAAAACAAAAAAACAAACACACATATATATATATATATATATATTTTTTAATATGTTTGTAGCATTTTTATTTGTTTATAGCATTTAAATTGTTAATTTATCGATGAAACTTTTGATTTATTTGTGAATTGTCTTTGCATATAGTGCGAATGTATTTTGTATTTGTATGTTTTTAATTTTTTTTTTAAAAGGGGCCGGATACGGGCCGGGCTTTTCCCAGGCCCGGGCTTTTTTTCTTTGCCGAGCTCGGGCCGGGCTTATCAAAGCCCGGGCCCGGCCCGGCCCATTGCCACCCTTATGTAGGATAAAGGTGGGGGTGGGGTCGCTGTACAAGATGTTTGGAGATGGACCAAATGGCTAGTAAATGATTCAGTTACCATTTATGATGCAGCCACAACACCATATATTAAACATCAGTTCAGTGATAACAACTTCATGGGGCGCCCATCAATTGTTAATTGATAAAATTGGCTGTTAGAACAAAACGCAGCTCTAATGATTAGCAACTGATAACATTATTATTTGCGGTAAAGTAATGCAAACATCTTCCATTCACTACTGATTTATCAACTATATCGATCCCATAAATTTGAAGCCAAACAGAAGGCCTGCCATGTAAACACGTGAAACATACAGACAAACACCTGTCATTGTCTAATAATTCATATATGTCACAAGGGTTAAAAAAAATGGAGGGATGAGATTATCCTAGCTAAACGATCAAATACCTGCAAGTGCACCACACAAGACTGGACAGCAACAAAAGCTTGTTTGAAAATCTCAAATGTAAAGGCTTCGGTTGGTATATCATATGGGTATTGCTGCAAAATGTATGTAAAGCAATCAACTTATGTCAGATCATGACTACTATGAGTCCATGACAAGTACTAAAGCAAAAAGATTTTAGAACATCAAAACAAAAAGTACTTATTTCCAATTGCGTTAAGACAAATGCAAGATCACCTGAAATAGAGACCCAGCCATAAACCAGACGGTGTCAAGCTCATTGTATTCTCTTTTGATTCCTTCAGCTCTCTCAATAACTTCAGCCTAAGTCATAAACCCCATAACATTATCTTAAAACCTTTTGGTAGTTGGGACCACCAAAAACAATGATAAACCTCAGATATGTGAGGAGGCATGTAGAACAATGTTATTAACACTAATCTTTCAACAGCTACACGAACAAGCAAAAAATACCTTGGTGGGGCTACCTGTCAGGTAAGCCAATTCTGCTTCGGACCATAGAAGTGGCGATTCCACAGCTAGTTGGCCTCTCCCTCGCTGACGATCAAGTTCTCTGATATATGGATACCAGAATGACTTTTTTCCTTGTTTCTTCTCATACATTAGATACAATGCTAAGCATGCCAACTCCGACAATTTGTTGGTAGTCAGTAGTTCCGCTGCATAATAGTCAAGCAGATGGAAACAAATCATACACCTAAATCAAATTTCTTATAACTACATTTGATTAAAATAGTTAATGTTGACAAATGACGTCATAATAGCATAGTTGACCATGGCATAAAACAGACCCCATTGACTTTGTCGCAAAGCAACTGTTACATAAACATTGAAATGCCCAAAATTGCTGTAAGCTACAAACTTAGAATGCACTAAACTAAGCATTAGCCTTCTCTTATAAAGTTAAAAACCTTTATACCTAGGGTTACTTCACTATGGTCCATATCACTATTATAGCTCAAAGGAGTTCATCCAATGTAAATGTGTTGTCAAAATATCATTTAAAGAAAGCTGCTGATATAAATTTAAATCCATGGTTAACTAGTATGCCCCACAGACCGTTCAATTCATGATTGCTTCTGCCACACTGTTGGAAATATTTAGCATGGCAGCTGGTGTTTGAGCCTTTGAGGATGACGAATTATCCTTTGGAGAGGAACATAAGGATGTTTGAGGATGCTACAGAGGAAGGCTGCGATTTTCTTTGCAACAGCATGTTTCATTTGTATCTATTACTATTAGGCATCGGTTTCTACTGAGTTCAAGGGAATTTATTTCATTTTTATTAATTGAAATTGGGAACTGACGTCAAATGATATCTCTCTCTGGTATGGGTTCTTTTTCCTAAGTGTCCATTTTCTAAAGTGCGAAGCAAACATTACAAATAGAAACCATGTAGCCGAATTAGTATCAGGCACAAGAGCAAATGAGCAAATCCAAACCACAAGTCTCTGAAGTGATTGCCTTTAACCTTTATCCATAATTCCATATCAATTAAAAATGCTCACTGTCTCAACCAATTAAATCTCAACACAAGCGCTTTTTCCAAGATTGACAACAAAATGCACCATTTACTTTTGAAAATAAATAAATGAATGAATTGAACATAATGCATCAACAAACAATGCACCTTACCAATGGTCTCGTTCCCTAGCACTCTCTCAAGCGTCACTACCAACGAATTCGGCACAGAGATTGCCACATCACCCGCCTATTTCAAAGGGGAAAAAAATCATAAAACTATAAATGAAGAAACAGAAACACACACACAAGATTCAACACAGAATTCAACCTGAAGATCTTCACTGGCAGCAACGTAATGTATAGGCCTGTGTTTCTCATCATGAGAAGGCTTCTCTTTAAGAACAACTTTACAAGGAGGCAATCCATTCTTGTGCATCCAAGATTTCAAGTCACCAAACTCCTCGTCTTTCTTGCTAACAACTTCGCGCGACCCATCGACTAAAGTATCAGACCCGGAGACCCGAACTGAGAACCGGTTTTTCCGACGAACCAGACGAAATGAAGACGAGAAATTAGGGTTTCTGTTGACAGAGATTAAGATAGTGGAAGCAATTGATAGAGGGTGAGGCGGAGACCGAATTGGCGGCGAAATGCATTTGCTGCTATGTAAAGAACATGAAGCTTCCATGAGAAATGAGCAAATGAATGAAGAGATTATGGAGACTGCGTGTTTTTTTTTTCTGTTTTTTTTTTTTGAGAGATTTTAGTTTTGTGTTTATATGGTTTATGTGCCAGGTGTGTGGGATAAGAAGACGACGGGGGTCTGAAGGGAAAACGGTGTCGTAATCGTGTTATCCGATTGGAGGGAAACCAAAAAAAATCTCGTGTGATGACTGATGGTTAATGGTAATTGGTTACAAGGGGAAGGGGTGAAGTGGACTTTTGCACTCTTAAGGGTGCAGATTCTTCCCGCAGCTTCTATGAAAGTGAGCTTCTGTAATTACAAATGTCGATTAAGTTTATAAAATTTGTATCTTAATTAGTGGAATGTGTCATTTGATAAACTCCCCTATTTGTATGTGTTTTTTTTTAATGATTTTGGTGTACAATTTACAGGGCCCGGGCTAAAAATAAATAAATTTGCCCGGGCTAAATTTTTTTTTTTTTTTTTTTTGCTTAATTTTTTACATTAAATGACCTCTATTTTGTAGGTTCTTAATTTTAATTTTAATTTTTTTTAAAAAGAGCCCAAGCCCAAATTTTCCTGGCGAGGGTCGGGCTGGAAACCCAACCGAACATAAAATGATACAACTTACAACTGATACAACTTAAAACTAACAAGCGCCAACAACCCCAACCCAACGCACCATTGGGGTTGCCTTTATTGAGCTTTAAATTGTGGATACACATCAGTTGAATACAAAATTTGTACCATAATTTTGTAAGTGTCTCATTACTCTTTGATTATGCAACTTCGAGTATACTTTTATAAAAAATTTATAAATTTTTATTTTTATTTAAAAAAAAAAAAATTGTATGTGAAGAATTTATAAAAAATAACCAATTTATAATTTCTCTTACTTTTCGATCACTCATTGACTACAGACTTATGAGTGAGCACCACAAAATCAGGTCCTAAGGTAATAGTCTAGTAAACCAGTATTCTCAGTGCCTATGAGCATGAACTCGATACAGCAATGTCTTACAAGCAATAATATAATGATAAGTTGCGAAAGCTAACATACAAATAAGCGATACAAAAGAGAATAAACATGCACAATTATTCGAGGCAACAAGAATATAAATGACAATCAAATATGGAATATTGGCCTCTAAAATAAGAAAAAAATGTACGAATACTTTTGAACATTGACTATAATTGCACCATTTTGACTCGCCAATGCAAAAACCAACTTGTGCAGTCTAATCTCACATTTGTTACTCAGTTCTCCCCACAGCAAACATGACTTATTCAGTAGCCTCTAACTGCTGATGTTCTCATCGTATAACACTAATAACATACAACTTGACTCCTCGTATCTAGTTTTCAACTAAAGGTTTTCCATCACATGTATCAGCCTTCCACTTGGAATCAAAATTGCAGAAAATTTTGCATCTAATTGAACAACGAGCTGAGAAGCATTA
The DNA here is from genome assembly GCA_019454045.1 of Zanthoxylum bungeanum. Classification (NCBI taxonomy): domain Eukaryota; kingdom Viridiplantae; phylum Streptophyta; class Magnoliopsida; order Sapindales; family Rutaceae; genus Zanthoxylum; species Zanthoxylum bungeanum. Next base: position 3,951 of record SKCR01027262.1, on the reverse strand, counting down.
AAAAAGAAAAAAAGAAAAGAGCAGCCAAGTCAACAAAATAGATCTAGGATTGACCTCATCATCATTTACTCAGACCAGATTGCAGGACTGCTCTTGGTCTCATAAGTTGAACTTCTGAGGAACAGAATCAAAATCATCGAAGTCGAACCTCTGTCGCTCTCTCCCAACCTGAATGTGCGAAAGTAATTTGTTAGACCATAAATGCTTGGCTAAAATCTTTCTGGAATGGAAATCATATGCTCACCTTTCCAAGGTATAAAGGTTCACATGATATAAGCTCATCCATTGTGGTCAATTTCTTTGACAGTGACATTATCCTGAGAAAATAAAGCAATAAATACTAGTACAGTATGCTTTAATTTCTCAACAAACACGTTTAATAATACTTCTTGTATCGCTTTAAGTAGGGAAAGTAGCAGACAGACATCAATGATCAGATAAGTATTACAGGTCACTAATCAGATTTTCTTTTGATGAAAATGAGTGTGAACTCAACATAAATTGTACTGATATTCTTCTCCATTATATCCATACCTCTGAATTGATGAGTCAATATGCTCAATCATCTCACATGTTTTATATTGTTCAGGATCCTCCAGGAATCTAACCATACCATCCTTCAGGTTGATTGTTGCAAAGATTTCGCCATCTTGTATCTGAAACTCAAATAAAAAAAGGTTAACAATACAGCCTAAAAAATAGGAGTGCAACATTAGCAATTCAACACTGGCACTTCAAAGTTCAAAGTTACCATTTGAAGCACATGCATTTCTGCCTCCTTAGGGCTATTTAGTTGCACTGTGTTAGCTATATCTTGAAGGGAAAGGGTTAAATATGTCTGAGTTAATCTCTGGATATTTCGCTTATACATGGATGATACAACCTGCTTCACCAGTCCAAGGTTGTTGTCCTGGGAAAAAACCCAAAAGGCTCAGATAACCAAAGGAAGCAAAACAGAGCTAGAGCTAGAAAGAAAACTAAAATAATTAAAAATAAAATAACTCACACTTTCAAATTTCTCTTGGTTTTTCTGAACATATGTCTCCAACTCTTCAACTTTGCCAGTGTGGTAGGTGTCAACCAATTCAATGTAGGGCTATTCACAGAAGTAGCAAATTAAGGAATAATTGCAAGCATAATTGTAGAAACATATATATTCAATACATTCTTTCCATCAAGTTTGTGAACCATGAGAATTACATATATAAAATATGCATTCTACACTCTACAGAACAAGCTGTTTTATGTATTTACTGCAGCAGGGTACACCAAAGTGGTGACCTGGTATTAGATGTCAAAAATAAGTCAAAATGTTGTATAAAATGGCTCAATGCCTGGCCTTGTGATTTCTCTCTATTATATAATCTGTACAAAAGAATTCTATACATGGAAAAAGGCCAAGTATCTGCTAATATTATCTTTATACAATCTGTCAAATATTAAGCTTATTATTCTGAGGAGTAAATCAAGGAAATAAATAGAAACAAATCTGGACAGCAAAGCTGTCCATTGACTGAGATAAATATGGAGAGCAAAGCTGTCTATTGACAGCTGTCCATTGACAGCCCCCCTCAAATTGATGCGGGTTGATCAACAAGCATCAATTTGCTACTTAGGAAGCAATGCCGATGATGAGTGAGAGCCTTGGTGAATATATCAGCAATTTGTAGTTCATTGGAAATGTGTGGAAGAGTGATAACACGAGCTTCAAAGGCTTCACGGATAGAATGACAGTCGACTTCAATATGCTTTGTGCGCTCGTGATAGACAGGATTGGCTGTGATCTGAATAGCACTTGTATTATCGGCATGTAAAGGTGTAGGATCGTTCTCAGAGAAGTCTAACTCACCAAGCAAACCTCGAAGCCAAATAATTTCGGAACAAGCAAGAGACATCGCTCGGTACTCAGATTCTGTAGAGGACTTAGAAACTCTGTCTTGCTTCTTACTCTTCCGGGAGATCAATGCATTACCTAAGAACACGCACCAACCAGTGATGGAGCGACGTGTATCAGCACACCCAGCCCAATCAGCATCGCTATAGCCTATAAGCAACAAGACGAGGAGAATTGTCTGCGGGAAAGAATAAGCCACGGGCAGAAGTGCCCTGAACATAGCGTATGATCCTACGAACAGCAGCCAAATGAAGATGACGAGGAGTCTGAAGAAACTGGCTGACTTGCTGTACAGCAAAAGAAATATATGGTCTAGTGATGGTGAGATAGACAAGGCTACCCACCAATTTCCGATATAAACTGGGATCAACAAGTAAGTCACCCTCCTTTTTGCGAAGCTTGACATTTAATTCCATGGGAGTATCAACAGAGGTAGCTTCCTGCAGTCCAGCTGTAGCCACTAATCACTAGCATATTTATGTTGATTGAGTGAAATACCAGAGGGACTACGATGCACCTCAAGACCAAGAAAATACGTGAGAGACCCAAGATCTTTTGTATGAAAGGATTTTGAGAGATGGGTCTTGAGCTGAACAAGTAAAGCAGAATCAGAACCGGTGATCACAATATCATCAACATAAACCAAAAGGACAACAATACCCATGTCTGATTTCCGAAGAAACAATGAAGTGTCATACTTGCTCTGCTTGAAGGAAAATTGTAATAAAGTGGTTCGAAATTTATCAAACCAGGCCCGCGGAGCTTGTTTGAGACCATAAAGAGAGCGACGAAGTTTACACACATTGGCGGTCGGAGAGGGAAACAATCTCGGGGGTGGCTTCATATAAATACACTCTTTAAGATCCCCGTGAAGGAAAGCATTTTTAACATCCATCTGATGTAGTGGCCAATCATTGGAAGTAGCAAGAGCTATGATCGTACGAACAGTAGTCATCGTAGCCACATGAGCAAATGTCTCCTCATAATTGACACCATATTCCTGATTGTTTCCAAGGACAACAAGCCGAGCTTTATAACGATCCAAACTTCCATCAGAGCGAACCTTGACTGAGTAAACCCATTTGCATCCCAGAGGAACTATAGTGGAAGGACAAGGCTCAATGTCCCAGGTGTGATTGGCCTCTAGAGCGGCAATTTCTTCTTGCACAGCTTGTCGCCAACAGTCATGCTTGACAGCATGTGAGTAGCATGTGGGAATATCAAAATTGGGCAATGCAGTAGTAAGAGCTGAAATAGAAGTGCCAGAAGAAAAACCATACCTATCTGGGGTTACAGACACTCGAGAAGAGCGACGTACCAAAGGCTCTGGAGGTGCTGCAATTGACTGATTCTGGTGCATGTTAGGATCAGATGTCGGGTAAGCCACTAGAAGAGACCGTGGGTGGGATCGTCTCATATACACCATACCTGGTTTAAAGCGAGAACTGACTTGATGAAGATCTGAGAACTGCTGCTCAAAGGAGGGGAGGACCACAGTAGAAGAAGAAGGCATAGATGACACAGGAAAGAAATGTTGATTTTCAAAGAAAATAACTGTAGGCACTGCATTTTTGCATATAAGTCCCTATGATGAGTCTCATTTGGAGGCACTACCTTTTAAGTCACGGAAGTCACGGGAAACGGACGTCGGAAGGGGAAATTCAGAATATACATGTCATCAAATTCATTTCACAAGTTCACTGTTTTCGTTCGTGTTGCGTTCGTTACTTCGTTCGAACGTCAGGCAGATTGCGGGCGTTCGTGTAGCGTTCGAAGAGGCGTTCGAACGGTGTCGGTATTTCTGGTTTTGCTGCTAGCCTCACACCCAAGCCCAATTAACCCACCAAAGCCCATTAAAATATTAATTAAATCATATACCAAATTAAATGAAATATTAATTAAATCATATACCAAATTAAAATAAATATCAAACAAAATCATGCCTAATTAAAATCAATCAACCAATTATATTCCCAATCAAATATATCTTATTCCTAATTTAACAAATATTATGCCTAAACAACACAAATTAAATATATTAACTTCCTAATTAGCCA